>MU913205.1:11644-35838 GCA_036418165.1 Cooperia oncophora
ACTGTGAAAGCCCTTTCGCCATAACCTGGAACAGGTCAAAGGTAGTGATGATGAAGTAAAGTTTACCCGAAAAAAAATGAGACGCAATGGGAAAATATGCGAAGTATACTTGTGGGACATTGTCAGAGTGAGAAATTTTCAAAAAATAAAGAAAGTTGAAGTTGCTCTGGAAAGTCAGTTCTCGGAGTTGGCATGCAAATTGGTACTGGTAATTACCACATTTTATACCTAGAGGCTTTTGAAAACGTCGTGTAGGGAGGGATATTGTGAGATTTATGGGTGGAAGTATACTTTTGGGACGCAGTGTACTTTGCACGGAGAGAGCTGTGGGTCGCGCTACAGGTGCCAAATTCACTGCGCCAGCCCACCCGCAAGAAGAAAAACAGTGAAGGAAAACCTCCATAACTCCGCTCAGAGAATCCAAATTTTGGAAGGTAGTTTCGAGTTCACTGTGTCAAGACGAGTACAATGATATGCACTCACTGCAAATGGCCAGGTTGTCCTGTTGGCCTTTCCTGGATGACACCTTACAAACCAGCACACTTGTGTGGAGAACCTTGTTTCCGGAAATGTTCTCGTCTCGTTGCGTTGATACAGATGCAAAACTGTTGCCGCAATGAGGATCCGAACCGAGTCCCGCATTGTCGTGCCATCCAGAATCCATCGTGCTATCCGCTACGCCATCCGATCCGCCAGCAATGGTCATGAAGGGAGCGCTGACAAAAACATCACTCTTGCGTCGGTGCATGCCAAGTGTGTTACCACATGATACTTACATTTTGACTTTAATCGAATCTATTTTGAGGCCTAATTAGTGACCACCTCATAAACTATGCATGCTCGAAGTTACAAGCAGAACGGAGCCCATTAAGATTGTTAAAACCGCCCATTCTTGTCAAATTCTTTTCACTCAGTTTTTGACCTACCCAGAAACGCATAGCAAAAATGAAACCCATTTTTGTGATCCTTGTATGGACCCCTACAACAAGCAACAAACCATTTCCAAAAAGCGCGCCACGACCTGAAAGACCTCCCTTGTAAGAAAGCTGGTTTCGGCGAGCAATTAATTCGTTCGAACAAGGGCACTGATGATTACTAAATGGTAGTGGCCAGTAGCGTAGATAAAAGTCAGTCTCTGTCTCACTTTTTTACGGTCTTTGCGGCTAAGCTGCGACAATCATCAGCATCGGACGGCAAAGAGCCACAGAAAGAAAATGTTTTCCATAAGTGCAGACTGTGAACTACCAGACTACAGAAATAATGGTAAATAGAACCATGCGGAGAATAAGAAATCAATGTAAGCAAATGTTGTAAATTGGAAAGAAAACCAAATGTGGTAGATGTATGCACATAATCAAAATGAATAAATGAAATTTAGCGAAGTATTAGGTTGTCCGGAAAGTTCTCAGCGTTTTGAGTGTTTCACTTTAAACGATCATAACTTTCTTAATACTCATCGGATTTAATCGAAATAAGCACCATTCGAATCAGCACACTTTTGCCAATGTGACAGCAGTCGAGAAATCCCATCAAAGAAAAAACTGGGTGGTCGAGAATTCACGAAATCCACGAAGGCTTTTTTGCCTGGTCCTGATTGATGAAGTATTTTCCAGCAAGTTCTGAAAATGTTTGAAAAGGTGATAGTCGGTTGGTGAAAGGTCTGGAGAATATGGCGGGTGAGGTAGAACTTCAACCCCCAATTCGTTCAATTTATGGATAGTGATTTGTGAAACGTGTGGGCGGGCGTTGTCATGCAAAAGAATCGGACCCTTTCTGTTGACAAGTGCTGGCTGCAGCTGACGCAATTTTCGGTACATTTCGTCGATTTCTTCACAGTAGGACTCTGCTGTGATGGTTTGGCCTGGTGACAAAAAGTTATAGTGGATCACACCAGCCGATGACCACCACACTGTGACCATAACCTTTTTTGGTGAAGATTCGGCTTTGGAAATTGCCTCGGTGGTTCGTCGGCGTCCAACTACTGTCCGTAACGTCTCCTGTTATCATACATGATCCACTTTTCATCACAGGTGACAATTCGGTCCAAAAACGGGTCGTTTCTGTTGCGCAAAAGCAGTGAAGAAGAAACCTCGAGACGTGCCAATTTCTGCCGGTCACTCAAATTGTGGGGCACCCACTTGTCGAGTTTTTTCACCTTCCCACCATCTGCAACAGTGGATTTGCCAACGCCTAGCTTTTCTGCAATCTCTCGAACTGTTTGGGATGGGTCAGCCTCCAAAACGCCTTCAAATCCTCGTCAGGTATTGCTTTAGGTCGACCGCTATGAGGTTCATCTTCAAGGCTGAAATCTCCAGAACGAAATTCCATTGCCGCACAGTGCTTTCTCTAGCACTATTGGGCCCCCACACCTGGTTAATTTGTTGAGCTGTCTCGATTGCGGATTGACCCAATTTTAGTCGAAGAAAAATATCGTCCGAAGTTGCTCTTCTATTAGGTTGTCCGGAAAGTTCTCAGCGTTTTGTGTTACTATTTTTGTACATTCATTGCTGATTAAAAACTCATTCTCCCTTGCGTCTCAGTAGTACATCCTGAAGAGAATTTTTTGCGCTATCTGATGGTATAATTGCCGTTTCACCATTGCTTGATAAACCCCCTTTTCCCAAGACTTTTTGAAGCATGTCAAAAGAGCAACTTCGGACGATATTTTTCTTCAACTAAAAATTAGGTCATTCCGCACTCGAGACAGCTCGACAAATTAACCAGGTGTGGGGGCCCAATAGTGTTGGAGAAAGCACCGTGCGACAATGGTTCAACAAATTTCGTTCTGGAGATTTCAGCCTTGAAGATGAACCTCATAGCGGTCGACCTAAAGCAATATCTGACGAGGATTTGAAGGGGATTTTGGAAGGCTGACCCATCGGCAGAAATTGGCACGTCTCGAGGTTTCTTCTTCACTGCTTTTGCGCAACAGAAACGACCCGTTTTTGGACCGAATTGTCACCTGTGATGAAAAGTGGATCATGTATGATAACAGGAGACGTTCCGGACAGTGGTTGGATTTCGACGAACCACCGAGGTAATTTTCAAAGCCGAACCCTCACGAAAAAAGATTCTGGTCACGGTCATCGGCTGGTGTGATCCACTATAACTTTTTATCACCAGGCCAAACCATCACAGCAGAACCCTACTGTGAAGGAATCGACGAAATGTACCGAAAATTGCGTCAGCTGCAGCCAGCACTTGTCAACAGAAAGGGTCCGATTCTTTTGCATGACAACGCCCGCCCACACGTTTCACAAATCACTATCCATAAATTGAACGAATTGGGGGTTGAAGTTCTACCTCACCCGCCATATTCTCCAGACCTTTCACCAACCGACTATCACCTTTTCAAACATTTTCAGAACTTCCTTGCTGGAAAATACTTCATCAATTAGGGCCAAAAAAAAGCCTTCGTGGATTTCGTGGATTCTCGACCACCCAGTTTTTTCTTTGGTGGGATTTCTCGACTGTCTTCACATTGGCAAAAGTGTGCTGATTCGAATGGTGCCTATTTCGATTAAATCCGATGAGTATTAAGAAAGTTATGATCGTTTAAAGTGAAACACTCGAAACGCTGAGAACTTTCCGGACAACCTAATAACATGCTTCGAAGTTTAGGGAAAAGGGGGTTTATCAAGCAATGGTGAAACGGCAATTATACCATCAGATAGCGCAAAAATTCTCTTCAGGATGTACTACTGAGACGCAAGGGAGAATGAGTTTTTAATCAGCAATGAATGTACAAAAAATGGTAACACAAAACGCTGAGAACTTTCCGGACAACCTAATACTACACCAAGCCTTTGCTTTGTGAATAGCTAATGAACCAGGGCATATTATTGGTTGAGGATTTCGGCCGAGTCCGTACGACCCCCCCCCTCTTCTTCGAATCGTGCCGTCGAGCGCGGGTGGGGTATACACTACGCATGAAACAGGAAAATCACGAAAAGTCAACCACCACTCCTAGAACGCCAAGAAAGTAAATACGACCCCCCCCCCTCCCAACAATGAGCAAGTACGACCCCTCCCCCTTTACAACGTCCGTGAAGCGAGAAAAATCAACTATCAAAATAAATTTTTCTCAGCCCAAATACGACCCCCTCTCCTGGCGGCCAAATACGACCCCCCCCCTGTTGGGGATTCCCCAACAACTATGTGCCCTGTGATGAACACTGATTGACCAGTGTCAGAACATTTCAATGAAAATGACTTCCCACTCGTGATACCATAGTCCTCATCATTGCAGACCGGTGGGGCGGGTGAGCCGCGCCGCGTGTGACTCGGCTGTGATGCGGTCGCGTCACAGCCGAGTCACACGCGCCGCCCCACCGGTCTGCAATGATGAGCACCATATTTATTCGCGAGTTTCTTCATGGCCTGTTAACAAGTAACTCAGGAAGGAAGGGTGATGGAACGCTCCTGACAATTCAAAGCGTTCTTTGCTCATTCTAATTTTCTTGCAGGTTGTATTAAAGAAAGTAAGCAAAATAGGATGGACTCTTCTTGATGACGATATATTCCATAACGATGCTGCTCTGGACGCTTCATACTCCTTGGTGAGATGCACTGATCAAACTGCACGGGAAGGATATTCGTCATCCAAAACGTTATATACACACCCAAATTCTTTTTTGGAAGCTTATTCTGAGCGCGACTCCCAAATCTGCTGAGCGCTAGGAATGAAGAAGCGAACCTTTTCCTTGCCTGTGCTCCTTATTGGGTTCGCTCATAAGTAATGGCATTTTTCTCACTCGTAATTTCGGGCCAAAGATGGAAAGTTTTGATTGTGTGTTATACCATTTTGCAGAGAATTCTCAGGACTATAAAACAGCGCTCTTGGTATTTCCGAAGACTTTGTCTCCACCAATTTTAGTGCTCAGATTGGAGTGTTACATAGGTCGACGAAATTGGGCATTTTCGACAGCTTTTCCATTTTGCACTCAGTTGAAAAGTTCAAACCACACGAGCCTGTTTAATAAGTGTACGGCCAAAAAGCCCTGTCTCTTAGAACGCTCCTGACAATTCAAAGCCTTCTTTGCTCATTCTAATTTTCTTGCAGGTTGTATTAAAGAAAGTAAACAAAATAGGCTCTGGCCAAAATAGGCTCAAGGGCGTCGGGCTCTGTCGAACCCGATGCTCTTGAGTTCGACAGAGATCTGGATTACTGGATACTGGATTAGCTTGTTTGAGAAGGTCCATGCCAAGAATGGCGAACTGTCAGAGGTCACGGCATGCTTTCACATCATCCTTGAGCACCAACCTCAGCTGGTGGGAGTGCTTCAGAACTTGGTGCAAAGGTTTTGCAGACATATCCACAGGAGAGCGCCCTATGCAATGCACATTTCTATGGTCCAAATTCCCATCTCCTTATCGCCTGAAGTTTTTTCGAGCCATAATAAGAAGCATATTTCCTTGCTCACATATTAGGTCATCCCATTCAAAAGTGCCGAGACATATAGAGGAATGGCAGAAAAGCAAAGGGGATAGAGCAGCGGGCTACTATACCATTTGGAGGCTAGTACCTTTAGCTATGTATCTGTGAAATTTGGCGAACCTACCCACAGAAGAAGTTCTCGAGAAATTGAAAAGAAGCCCGAGTGGTGAAAATCAGCGCCGGATTTTCAAATCAGGCGTCATAAGAGGAAAGTGCGCTGCTCAAATTTGACCTGCGCCGGACCAGTAGTTGTGTGTAATGGTGTTCTCGAAATACAAGGTGGAAGATTTGGTTCAGGAGCCCGAAGAAGGAAGAAAGGAAAAAATTTGTTGTCGTGGATGGTCCCATAATGTCATCCTGCACAAGAAAAAAGGGTGGATGAAGTCAAGCGCTGAATGTCTGATCACAGAGCCTGGACCTTTGTCGAGCTTCCCCGCGAGTCTGACATCCCAGCTGCAACTGCTGCCCGAGTTATGTCCGATAAACTGAGGATGGTCAAGAGGGTGTGCGCATGGGTACCTAATTTTCTTGTAGAAGCACGAACGCAGTACCGATTCTATGCCTCTAGCAGTAATGTTCTCAGCATGAGATGTCATTCACGACTGTGAAAACGCACCCCGGCCCTAGATGAAATATGGGTGGTCTTGGACCTCGAGCCAAAACTCACAATCGTCAATTTTGTATGAATGCAGATGAGAAGCCGCCCGAGTTCTACCATGAGGAGTTACGTGGGCGCAAGTGGATGATCATCATAGCGAAGGATTCCCACACTGTGGCTTTCAGGCGGCTCTATACAGAGAATAAAATCGTCGCTGTCGGTGTATATTGCCTGTTCCTCGGCAATCAGATCGACAAATGGATGATACCACACAACTACAAGAAGGCCACCGTTGCTCGTCATAGTGCCAGACCCCGAGTAACTGTATTGTAGGGCAGTGCTGGGACACAAACAATACTGAGACCTGGGTTCAATCGCCCCATTCGCCCACATAAAGCCGTTCGATTCCAACTGTTCTGGTCAGTCGAGGGTACTCTCCGACGGCAAACGCTACGTTTTGTCATTCGCCGAAATTGGCATCAACAGCAATTTACTCGCACTTGTTGAAAAATCGAAGGTACCAGAGGTCCAAAGGCTTTCGGGGCACTGGGAGCAGGTCATTGGTGACCTCAAAGCCAAAATATTGCTTTTTTATCTATTTTCCTCTTCGTTTTATATAGATTAAATCTTGGGCATTTTCGAATGGGATACCTAATTTATCATATCACAAGCTTTGAGCTTCTTCTGTAATTTGGGGCTGTATAAAATGCCACGTGGTTGTAAAAAAAATCGCATTCGCGACGACCCGCCACTCCTTTTCAATGAAATCAAGATCGACAAAAATAAGAAACAGTAGAAAGAAAATTATACTACCTTGTGATGCAGAAAATTGCCTTTCAATAAACTCAGGAATTCTGTTGGAAACAATTCTCACTTTTCATATACGATTTTGTGTAAGAAAAAAACGCCATCACTTATGGGCGAACCTAATACTTCTAGCGCACATGTAGAAAATTCACACACATACTGGCACGCCGGTAGTGCACTAGTAGCGCATTTTTCACGCGAACGGCTTCACAATAGTTTGAATGAGATTTGGAACCCTGATGCGTGCACCTACCTGCTGTGTGAAACGTATGCTAAATACTTTGCAAAACTTGACTAATTTGGCTATCTGTGCTCCTAATTGTGTTGATCGCTAAGAACAGTTTCGAGGAAGACTCCATTTTGACATCGGGGTACAAGTGGCATAGTGAAATGCACGTGAAAGGGGTATCCAACAAAGAAAAACTTCTAATTGAAGCAAAACCTTGCAGCTGAAGCTACATAGAAGGATGGTTTCCTGATAGAATCTGAAGATGTGATCTGGCTTCGAAACAATTCAGTCTTAGTGGATGGCTCCAGCTAACCCGAAGATTTTGGGTCTAACTGGCTTCTATTCATCAGGGTATTGAATTCGATAATAAAGCTGGATACCTGGTCGGAAGTGGCGAGGTAATGCTTTCAAGGGTAAAAATGGACTGAATAATTGCGCATGGAAAATGGACGACCGAAGGTTTTTGGATATTGTGCCATTAAACCTTACGGATGACGAGGAGACGTGCTAGACTGTTCTCTTAGGAGAATGAAGGTTTTGCTCAGTCCCAAGGTTTGGCTTTGGTGCCCACCTAGCCTTGCTCTGTGAAATCTAAAATCGAAATCGAATGAATACTTTCTCCGCTAGACACGAATATCACTTTCTCATGATACGCGCTACTTCACACAGTGTGCTTCACGACATTTGAAACGATTTTCCCTTCGAAAACTTCCCGTATTTTCCCATATTGCTCCAAAAGGGCTGGTGAGGGGTATGGTTGGAGAAAATCATTCTTAGAATTATTTCTCAAAGGCATAAGCCAGTGATTTGGTAATGCTCGAAAATAGCAGCAGAGGTGCTGTATAGTGGGGGAAAATGGCCAAAGAAGCGTAGTTAAACCTCCCAAACCTTGCAACAAACCTCTGTTCTGCACGGCATCGAAAATGCACTTTTGAACAACTTTCTCATTGGCCAATGTGCGATAAAAGTATCAGCGTCGATGCTAGTGGGCGGAAAATTGCAAGCGGGCGGGTGCGGTGAGTGTCCAGGTCGGCATGTTGCAGCTTGATAGGACGTTGTAAGGCTACCTTCGTTGGAAAATACGCCTTGGCTGAGGGGAGCCGAATTCTGTCCTGCTAGGCGTATTTATCCTACACGCCTCAGAATTATTAGTGCCAATTGCCTTCAAGCATACGTTTTGAAAAAAAGGGGCAAACAGCGCAGATTTTAGGAATTGGAGCCTTGAACCATTATTGTGAGACTACTAGCGCTAAGGGAGCACAGATGGTGAGATGCGAGATGCCCGAAGGATTGTACATGTATGCTAAAAAAGTATAGCACAGGGGAGAAAGGGCCATAACTACCTAGAACATGTCAGTGGATTTGAAAGTCACATTTGTAACTTGGATCTGACCAGAGAGATCGTTCAAGCCGTGCAGGGCTTTCCTTAACGGTTTTTGCACTATGTAGGGGTTCATGCTCACCTCGTCAATCAAGCCTAGAATCATTTCTTCCTAGACGTCATTGGAATACTGAAATAGGAGCAAAATTTTCTATGTAAACTGCTTCGCTTAGGCTTCTATGGCCTTGAACCATCTGCAATTTGACACCAGTTGCTGGAAGGGAGGTATGTACTTTCTGCAGGACCATCAGAGTCAATGTAAAAAAAATGCGGCAGATTGAGTCCTGCTCGCGTCACGCGATGGTTTTATCTACAATCGGAGTCTCTATAGTTGCACCGATCACATGACTCAGAGGATAACGTAGTGAGGTCTTTCTGGCGGTTAGTCCCTCGTGACGAAATTATCCATTCATGGATGTGCATGAATATAGCTCAGTTACCGCCCTTCATGGGATATTCTAAACGTAATACCAACGAGCCATTACTGATCATCTATCACAATCTCAAAATGTGATCAAGAGTATAATAACTGCTGAAACTTGGTTTATAGTGGTTGATCGGTGCCCAAATCACGAAAGAGGCGCTTACTTTCAGTTACGGTGCCAATCATTGCCAATGTGCAACCACATCTTTCTCGTGCTCAATGCGTTATGTATGTACACTTCGGCTTTTTCAGCTATTACTACCCCAATTTTCCGAATAAATAGGCCCGATCTTGGCTCTTTTCTACGGGAGCAGATTTGGCTGAAAAGTTGGGTTCCAGGGGTTATGCGCCAGCACCAAAATAAATAAACAGTTCATTGAAGCTGCATCCGCAGTATATACGCCGATAAGGGTAACTAGGACAGGGTAGTTGAAACATGAGATTAAACGAAATGCTATTATGATCACTAACTCCTACCGGAGAAACCACAGTCAAGCCTTTGATCAAAAACGGTGCCCTAGAGAAAACTAAATCAAGTATGTTATCCCCTCACTGGCTTCACTAACGTGTTGCTCAAGGTTATGACATTGAGTGAATTCTTTCAAGCAGGATACTAGAAATGATCTGGAAAGAGCTTCGCTTTCCTGGCAAAACTCAGGTAGATTGAAGTCACCCACAATAATACTATGCCTCACCCATGATGCTAGAGCACTAAGAATTTTGAAAAGTGTGACTCAGAGTTCTCCTTGCTGCGAGAAGGGGCTCTGTACACAAAAATAAATCTAAGGTTCCAACCTCTACTCAAAACATCAGCACAAAGGACCTCAAAAGAATCTACAGCTGACTCAGCAAGTATTAGGGATATAGATAACCTGTTGCCTAAACAGGATAACCCCTCCCTCCGGATTTGTTTGGTCGATCGCATCTGAGCGCATCACAATTATCAATAACATCTCCCAGAAGAGAAGACCCTATGACCTGTTCAACCATGTCTTCGAGAAGGTGAAAATCATGATGGCAACCTAATATCAGGCGTAAAGGGCTCGCATTTGTAGAAACTGATCTCACATTAGAATAAAAGAAACGTAACGGGCGACAATAAAAGCTTTTGTTCCCCTTCACAGTGGAGCGACTGGCGACGTGGCTGACACTTGGCACCAACCCACCATTGTCGATGGAAGTCGATATGCCATCGTGAGGCCTACCTAGACGGTAAACTGTTACTGGGTTGCACTCAACTCAAAAATCAAATAAATTACAAACATTAGCATAATCATGTGACAACCATCCTTGTAAAATTAGAGACTTCAGCTCTGGTACTCCGCTGATAACCAAAGAATGTAGTCTCTCTACTCATGATAAGGAAAAGCTGATTTCTCATTTTCATTTGTCTATCTCTCTTGCAGTAGAGACGATTTACAAATCACCAATGTTCCGAGCTTCTATGGCAGCACATCATTAGTACTACTGTCGCAAGAATGCTGAGTTGTGGGCAAAAGTCGCGCCCAAAAGTCGAGTCGAACCTGCACCTCACGCTTTCGGAGCGAGTGCGCTATTTGGTGACCACGTTCAGCGTGTGAGTGCTGTAAGGCTACGGCATAAAAGCCGTTAAGCTGAGAGGGTAAAAGCGGCCCTGGTGGCGTAACGGATAGCGCACTCGCCCGGAAAGCGTGAGGTGCGGGTTCGACTCCCGCCTGGGGCACGACTTTTGCCCACAACTCAGCATTCTTGTGATAACATTCGGAACGCGTACTGCGGCGTTAAACAGCAGTTATCATAAAAAAACAGTTTCAAAAATTAGTACTACTACTGATCAATAGTCAATCACGAGGCAATTCTTTACGTAAGGTTTCGAGCTCTGGCCTGAGTCCAGCGTTCTCTTCATAAAGCTAGTAGAGCACTTTTGCGATTGCAGCAACCACTTTCTTTATCCCATCAACTATACGACTAGATTTGGCCATTGCCGCAACCTGCTCCTGTAATTATTTGGGCAATAGCACCTCATTCGGTCCACTGCCAACCGTCTGCTGTCCACTCAAGCCATTCCATCTGCCAATTCCTCTTTCCATATCGGATGCACCAGAGCGTAATAAATAGGTCATAGATCCAATCAGATCGGCCACCACAAAATGAAAGACCGAGGAACAAGGGTAATGTACCTTATGTGGTGGCACTTAGTAGCAATTCGATGACCCACTTGCCACAGTTAGCCACTTGGAACAAGCGAAAGCAATGCAAGCAATCCAGCCAACTTGACAATATCAGAGCTGAACGTGAGCTACCGGCCGTAGAGGGATACATGCATGATTTTATCATTATTTATCAAATGACCAGTTCGGATGACGCGCACTACTGCGCGCTTACCTCTTGGAGCCAAGGCCCCGTCGTTGCTGTGGCGCTATGAATTTAGTGACCTTTATCTTCTAAGGCTCCTTATGTTATCTTATCAGCTCTTATCACTTCCTGCCACCATCAATAGTATTCTCCAGCTTCTCTCTTCTTGCAACCTCGGCATGTTAGTAAGTGTTTCAGTATTTCTTGTGCCTTACGAGGTTGTTAGGTGGAACATTTATTAAAATGGCCTAACGTTTCGACTTAATCGTCGTCTTCAGAGGCCTGAATGTGTTTCAAGCATTAGATATGCAACCTACCCCACCAAGCACCTCGTCAACTCTAGCGGTTCCGACGTCGTGTCAGGAACCCCTCGAGAAGACGCCAATATCGCAAGACAGAGACTCACCAGTGGTTCCACCGTTTGAGCGGATAGGTCCGCGGCCACACTAGAGCGCTGTCAGTAGAAAAATGAAGAATACGACGTCTCCGTATAATGACATATCAGGAGACGCACGTCACGCTCTGTCATTCTACAGTCCGCAGTGGGGTATAAACGGTAGCAGGTCATTTGTGATGGCAGGACACTCATCTCGGTTGTTCATTCTGGGTTTTCTAGTGAATATCCAGAATGCTTCCAACGCTTTTCTGGCTGAAAGTTCCGTCTCATTTGCCAGCACACTGCACTTTATTTCGAATTCGATCCCATTATGTTCCACAACCTTATGCCTCCCGAGAGCAGTTGTAAGGGTACCGCGTCTCATGCTAGCAAGATGTTCCTTGATACGAGTAGCCAAGACCCTTCCTGTCTCCCCAATATATGTGGAGTTACATGCCCGACACTGGATTTCATATATTACTCCCAATTGCGCACAGTCACCAGTTTTCCCGTGTGGGCAAGTAACACAATTTTCTGATATGCACTGCTTGTCGTAGAGCCTGTTACGGACGAGCTGCTGTTTGATGTTTTCATTTGGTATATTTACCAACTGGACATCGTCCTGCAGCTGTGCTCCGTTTGATTGCAGCGCTTACCTTATCAGAAATGAAGGGGATACATAAAGGTATCTTGTTTCGACGCGGTACGCCTTGTGGACCAATATGCCGCCTTCCCCGAGGGCGTGGTGCCGTATAGCCATTCATAACGGCTATTTTTGTGGCAAGCTCTCGTGATTCTTGTCGTTCTACATCTCCTGTGCACATTCCCGTTGCCGTTCGGAACATGTTTCGGACAACAGCGCGAGTGTTTCGAAAAGTAGTTGGGGGTCTTCAAAGGCTTAGAGATCTACTACGCATCAATAGCCAGCGTCGTGAAGAGCCGCAAATGACGCGCCCTTATCAAGGATTGCCTCTGAGTGTACCGTTTCCACGCACTTTCTACAGGGAGCCTCAACCATCACATCAAGTCGATGTTAAGTTTAGAATGTTATCAGCTGACATTCTAGCCGTTTTGAATAGCTTCAAACGGCAACGAAATACAAACTTAACACCCGAGCAATGGCTGGGGCTCAGAGAATTGCGTGAGCTAAGATCAAACGGTTCCATACGCATATCCGTGAGTGATAAGGGTGGCGAATTCGTAGTTATGTCACAATCGCTAGACCGTGCCATAACGGAAATTCATTTGCGGGACTCCACGGTTTATCGTCGCGTGTGCGAAAAGGACTTTTCATCACAATGCAAACGACTCAACCGTATCTGGTTGTGCATAGGAAAATCTGCAGGACTCGATGATAAGTTCATTAGTAGACTCAAACTGGACAACCCGAACTGTCCGTTTTCTATAGCCTTCTTAAAGACCCATAAACTTGCCTCTCATGGAAATATGCTGCCAATGCCAGCGGATACATATAAGATCCGTCCTATCATAAGCTGCGTGGGTGGGCCTACCGACCGAATATCATGGTTTCTTAACACCATCGTCAGTCAGCTTCTACCCATGGTTCCCTCTCACCTGCCAAATACGAATCATTTCCTTGAACAGCTACGGCATTGCGAATATCCCAAACAATGCTGTGGTAGAGTCATTTGATGTTACATCGCTTTATACTAATGTCCAAAACGAGCAAGCCCTTCAAGCATTACCGAAATGCTTGACAGGCACATTGCTATTAGGTTGTCCGGAAAGTTCTGCAGGTTTTGTGTTACTATTTTTTGTACATTCATTGCTGATTAAAAACTCATTCTCCCTTGCGTCTCAGTAGTACATCCTGTAGAGAATTCTTGCGCTATCTGATGGTATAATTGCCCTTTTCCCAAGACTGCTTTAAGCATGTCGAAGGAGCAACTTCGGGCGATATTTTCTTCAACTACTTGGGTCAATCCGCAGTCGAGACAGCTCGACAAATTAACCAGGTGTGGGGCCCAATAGTGTTGAAAGCACCGTGCGACAATGGTTCGACAAATTTCGTTCTGGAGATTTCAGCCTTGAAGATGAACCTCGTAGCGGTCGACCTAAAGCAATACTGACGAGGATTTGAAGGCTGACCCATCCCAAACAGTTCGAGAGATTGCAGAAAAGCTAGGCGTTGGCAAATCCACTGTTGCGGATGGTCTGAAACGCATTGGGAAGGTGAAAAAACTCGACAAGTGGGTGCCCCACAATTTGAGTGACCGGCAGAAATTGGCACGTCTCGAGGTTTCTTCTTCACTGCTTTTGCGCAACAGAAACGACCCGTTTTTGGACCGAATTGTCACCTGTGATGAAAAGTGGATCATGTATGATAACAGGAGACGTTCGGACAGTGGTTGGATTCCGACGAACACCACCGAGGCATGTTTCCAAAGCCGACATCTGTCACCAAAAAAAAGGTTTATGCCGTCACGCACAAGGGAAAGCTGTGGTGGTCATCGGCTGGATAAGCTGATCCATTATACTTTATGTCACCACGCGCCAAACCATCCAACAGCAGAGTCCTACTCCGTAGAAGAAATAGCCAACGAAATGCTACTGAAATTTAGCCGTCAGCTGCGCCAGCCTAGCCACGTGTCAACAGAACAGGGTCGATCTCTTTGCCATGACAACGCCCCCCCCCCACACGTTCTCACAAAAATCTACCTATCCATAAATTGAACGAATGCGCCTGTTGAAGTTCCACCTCTACCCGCTATCAGTCCCTAGACCTGTTCAACCAACCCGACTATTCACCTCTCTCAACATTTTTTCAGCAACTTCCTTACTGCCAAGCAAATATTTCATCAGTTAGCCCGACCTGGCAAAAAAGACCTTCCTAACGATTTCGTGGCACTTCTCGACCACAACAGTTTTTTACTCTTGATGGGACTTTATACCGACTGATTAAAATCGATCCCTACTCTATATGATTCCGCCTAAAGTATGTCTGTAAGTGCAGAACTCGTGTGTGTGTGTATGTTTGTGTGTGCGTCTGTCTGTGTGTCACGAAATTCATAGCGAGCGTCGCAGAAAAGATAGGACGACAGTTCCAAGAAGTGAGGTACATGGCAGGACGGGAACACTTTTGGTGGGTGATAGATAGCCAATATGATAGCACCTGCATAAAGCGATAAGCCGGGCCCCATTAGAAAGGCGCAGCGTGAGTCGAGCCGCATAGCTGCTGCGCCCGACACCCAGCTAACAATGCGATTGCCGTTCCAAGGTCATGATATAGACCCGTGGGCACAGGCAAAACTTTTGGTGGTGACAGGGGAATGATAGCAGCTGATCGAAGATTCCGTCAAGAGCCGCTCAGTCAAGCCGGGGAGGGGAGACCAAGTCCATAGTGCGGGACCCAGTAACAGTGGGACATTGGTTTCCAAGGTATGATATAGGGCGTGAGACAGGAACATTATTGATGGGTGACAGGGAATGATAGCAGCTGATAGGATTTGATAAGGAGAGTTAGAATGGTAAGGTCGCCATACCCATAAACGTGGAACACAGCATCAACTGGGCATTAATTTCAGAAAATGATATAGAGTTGGAGATGGGGACACGTGAGGTGATAACAGCTGATAGGGGCTGATAAAGAAGGTTGCCAATGCTGTTCAGTCAAATTGCTGGAGCCTTTACACTACCAAATTATAGAGTTTTAGTGACACGGAAACATTGGATAGGACGTGGTGACAGGATCTTATCAATTGATAAGAAAGGATAAGGGGCCATTATCACTACCTCTCTTATCACTATACCCCAAGTATCAGAGGCTCAGTGTGCATACTTTTCCTTTAGCCATCACTTCCCTGATAGCCCTAGAGAATGAACTCATCCTACTATATAATGTCGATGTCGACGAGCGGGGGGGGGGGGGGGGCTGGGGGGGTATGTAGTTTGCGTGAAACAGGCAATCTCAGGGCGAATTCAGAGGAGAACGCAAAAAACACTCAGCAAGCGATCATTATGTATCTCAATGCCGCGCGCGACTACACCGCTGCGTAAGATAGGCAAGTGAGTCTCGTACGGGATCCTAAGCCTTGCTCTGTCTGTTACGATTCGATCACTACAGCGCCTTATGAGCAGTGCACTACAGAAAAGTTCCATTAAAATTATGGAGCCACTGCCCGCTAAAGCCATTGCCACGCTCGGCCGAAGCCCGCAGCGGTCAGAAGACGAAGAGGAGAGCACGGCGTCAGCCGTGCGATCCGACTGTCGTGAGTATTAAGAAAGTTATGATCGTTCGAAGTGAAACACTTGAAACCTGCAGAACTTTCTAGACAACCTGATAATATACGAACCTTTGGACTTGGTAAAGCACACATAATGACTCTGATATGTTTGAACTGTAACATCTTTGAAAGGGCAGGTTCATACTACTCTCAAATTAGAGGGCAAGCCATGGGTCAGCGTCTTGCACCAGTTCTCGCAGTCTTGCTTTTATGGGCTAGACCTAGCGATAGAAGCAACGGTGCCTTGAGCCTTGCTTTTAATGTACCCTCGTAGATTATATTAGAGACTGTTTCGTCGTAACATCAACACAGTCCGAAATGGATGAGTGTTTCCGATTGATGAATGAACAGTCACAGTACATTAAGCTGACACGAGAAACCCCGCAAAACGGTTGGCTGCCATTTCTCAACACGCAAGTTAAGATATCCTAATGGCATCATTCGAGTTAGGTGTTACCGTAAGAGCAGCTCGAAAAACAACTTGATTCACGCTACATCCAGCCATACCCGACTCGCCATGTGAAAGGCGGCTGTCGTCCACAAACATGCTTCCGAAACGGCCACGGGAATGCTGAACAGGCAGATGTAGAACGACAAGAATCACGAGAGCTTGCCACAAAAATAGCCATTATGAATGGCTATACGGCACCACGCCCTCGGGGAAGGCGGCATATTGGTCCACAAGGCGCACCGCGTCGAAACAAGATACCTTTATGTATCCCTTTTTCTTTGATTAAAAGTTAAGCCACTGCCAATTAAAACGTAGCCATAGCAAGAGCACAGCTGCAGGACGATGTCCAGTTGGTAAATATACCAAATGAAAACATCAAACAGCAGCTCGTCCGTAACAGGCTCTACGACAAGCAGTGCATACCAGAAAATTGTTTTACTTGCCAACGACGCGCGAAAACTGAACCGGACTGTGCGCAATTGGGAGTAATATATGAAATCCAGTGTCGGGCATGTAACTCCACATATATTGGGGAGACAGGAAGGGTCTTGGCTACTCGTATCAAGGAACATCTTGCTAGCATGAGACGCGGTACCCTTACAACTGCTCTCGGGAGAATAAAGTTGCTGGAGGCATGATTGGGATCGTATTCGCAAATTAAAGCTGCAGTGTGCTGCGCGAACGCAGACGGACAAACTCTCAGCCTAGAAAAACGTTTGGAAGCCATTCTGCGGGGGAAATCATTCAACTTTAGGAAACACCAGAATGAACAAACCGAGTATGAGCTGTCCTGCCCCATCCACAAGATGACCCTGCAATACCGGTTTTATTACCCCGCTGCGGACTATAGAATGACAGAGCGTGACGTGCGTCTCGTGATATGTATTATTACGGAGAGAACGTCGTATTCTTCATTTTTCTACTGACAGCGCTCTAGTGTGGCAGCGGACCTATCCGCTCAAACGATGGAACCACTGGTGAGTCTCTGCCTTTGCGATATTGCGCCGTCTTACTCGAGGGGTTGCCTAAACACGACGTCGGAACCGCGTCAGAGTGGACGGAGACGTGCTTGGTGGCGTACAATAAGTTGCATACTACTAATGCTTGAAAACACATTCAACCCTTGTTGAAGACGCGCATTCGTTCGAAAACGCTTTAGGGCCATTTCTAGTAAATGTTCCACCTAAAAACCTCGTAAGGCACAAGAATATTGAAACCATCAATAGTGTTCCTGCCCAACCACCTAAACCCTTTTTACTTTGGGCATCTTCTATCGCCTGTTCTGAAGAAGTTATAATTTCCGCCAAACACACATTACACGACACAACACAACACGCCACACCACACAAGACAAAACTTAGCGGATTATACATAGTAGGATTATTTTCGGCCTGGTCGCAGTTTTCTGCCAGAGGAGCGCTGAATGTCGCTTTAAAGACACAACGGTTGCTCAGCTGTTATTGACATGATCGCAGATAACGAGCCTCCAGCTGTCGAAGCGTAGCGGTTTCTCCGTCCCAACACGCGGGAATGGGGACCCAAGAGCGTGGGATGGGCTGATCTACAGCTCCACCTAAAATGCAAGTTGCGGCTTACATTAGACATGCTGAACGCTGCCACAATATCTCGATCCCGTTTATACTGACCGTTGTCCGCGCGGCGCGTGTGGCGCGCAGCGCTCGGACACTTTGCCAAGTCTTGTAATTGCGCTTTCGAATACAATTAAACGCAAACTCCTGATGCGGATAACATTTGAGGTGTTGCTCATGCTGCAAAGTCCGAATCGAAGATGATGAAGATGACGAAGGCTAGAAAAAAAGCAACTAATGTAGACGGAAATGAAATGTAAGCAAAAATCAAAGGTGGATGTAAATTGATCAAAAACCCGTGCGAATTTCAGCGATTCGGCGGGATTCTGGCTCCAAAGCCATACAAAGACTTTGAATCAACCAGGATTAGTTCGTTTTTATTTTCATGTTTGGTAGGAATGCGTGGCTTCTCAGGAAGACTCCAGAAGCAGCATAGTTGCTCTTGCTTCTGGCCCTAGTCACATCTTCCATTCGGACTTGCAGCGTGAACACCTCAAACGTTATCCGCATCAGGAGTTTGCGTTTTAATTGTATTCGAAAGCGCAATTACAAGACTTGGCAAAGTGCCAGGAGCGCTGCGCGCGACACGCGCCGCGCGGACGGCGGTCAGTATAAACGGGACCGGAATATTGCAGCGGCGTTCAGCATGTCTGCGCCGCAAGTTGCATTTTAGGCGGAGCATGGAGGAATTAGCCTATCCCACGGTCCTGGATCCCGTCCCGCGCATGTTTGGACGGGGAAATCGCTACGCTTCGACAGCTGGGGCTCCTTATCCCTGGACATGCCAACGACAGCTGAGCAAACGTTGTATCTTTGAATGAGATCATGTAACGCATTCAGTTGTAGAACGCTGTGGCCCGAAATTGAGTATAGATGGCATCGCAGCTAGAAGTAAGTGTCATATTCGCGATGAAACAACTGGGTAACCCTGTGGACCAAGTTCCAAAAGTAACTCTCTTTGGTGATATCATAAGGCTGTAATAGACCAGTAGCACCGATCTTGAGTGTTTGTGAAGCTTCCATAGACACTTAACAACTATATTCACGCACAGCCATGAAAGGACGAAAGGAAAGCGAAGATGAAGAATGCAACAATCTGTCATGGTGGATTGGAACACTAGCCCCGTCGTTCCGCGATATCCGCTAGCCCTCTCCACCGCAAGTCAGCTTCGATCATGGAAGAAACCATCGCTCACTTTCCATGCACATGACACAAGCAAGACCCAATTTTTCATCATGATTTTAATGGTTCCTTCAAAAGCACCATCCTCTCAGCAACTGGTCAGAGTTGCAGATTTGCAGCGCAAGATCAGAGTGAAGCGTTTTCATAGATATCTTGTCTGCTCCTTTCCTAGTGTTCACTGTGGCATTAGAAAAATGTAACTCGGATTGATTGTCCTTTGTACCCAACACCATGCAGAAAAGCATTTTTAAAAGGCGCTTTTGGTCTCGAGCAACGTCGTGAACACCCAGAGGCTGTTAGTAGAACATTTATCACAAGGCATGCATTTCAGAACACCGCCCTGAGCCGTCTCCCTTTCCTAGCAATGGTCGAAGAGCTAACTCACTCAGAAGCAGTGAGAAGCTTCGAGAATCTCGCGAAACGTTTTGGTGTGAACCGAATAGCGAGGAACTTCATTTTTAAGGACTTTGTCCTCAACGCCTACTACATGCCTAACTTCAACCATATAAGTACGTTTTATCACCGTACACCATAGAACTTTGTTTCTGTAAAATCTCGTTTACGGCAAGATTTTCTGAACACTTGAAAGAACGACTTCTTCTTCAGATATTAGGTTTTATGTATACACATCGGACAAGTGAACCGACCACTGCTGCTAACTGCTGAGATCCAAGTCGTAGGGGCAAGCGTACGTCGAGGATTCCGCGGCGTGGAGTCGTATGCTATTACCGATGGGAGGAGAAAGTCGTACGTGCAGGTGTAAATAGTGAACAGAGCAGTGCAAGCAATGGTTCAACCCTCCCCTTGCTTTTGTGCATCGCCATAAGAGCATGGTATCTCCGCCGAGTCGGAAATTTATAGAAATTCAAGTTACTGTAAGAAAATGGAACTCAGCGTGACGTCACATTTTCCCGAAATTAGGCAAGAACTACTAGTCGATCTAGAGGGTCGCCCATATCAGGTGCCGTATTCCACCATATTCAAATCCATATTTCTACATTGCTGCTCTTCTGAATGGAAGGCGGTGCGCGACGCATCCCATAAACAAGATACTCGACATCTCTAAGGTCCGGTTCCCATTTATCGAGAGTAGAAAGCGATGTGCTGAAAGTATTCTTCAATTTCTGGGAAGGAATGAGGCGTTATAGCTAGGGGAACCTCCCTTTGCAGCCCAATTCAAAGTTTCCGAGCAAAATCCGCGAGAGTTGTCTGCAGAAAACTTCGGTTCAGCAGAAAGTTTTCGTGTTATTTTTTCGGTATTGAGCTTCATGAAAGCTCAGCAGAGACCACCCCGGAAACCACGAGTCACGCTTGCCGCTTAACAGAAGGTTGCTTGCGGATGATGGTAGCTTTACAGGGAGTCCTAAAACTCATCAGGGAGGTCGTGGAAGGGTTTTTGAGAACATACATGGACTTCCACACCGTTCACTTTTCCTGAGCGCCTTTGGGAACACCAAAAAGGGAGTGGAAAAGGAATCCGTGAAATTGTTCAATTTTATAGGCACTGGAATTCACTGGCAGCTTGCTGATTGTAACCCACTTGAGTCAGATTCATTCAGCCCCTGTGAGCTGCAACTGACTTTCAAATCCAGCTGTTGAAGAGTATGAGTTCTTTAAGAGGCGAATGGTTTTACTTGTAGTTCGGTGGTTCAATCACCTGGTACTGCAGACCTTCACATTTTCAGCTTATGTTGCTCCTTTTCCACATACTTCTGTGCATGAATACAACCCGGATAATTGCCGTTTATGGCTACATTTCGAATGGTAATACCATATAAGCCGGTGTTATTCAACGAGATCATTAAGAAAGTGCCTGCTGAAACTTGATCTATGGAGGTTGGTCGGTACCCTGATTACGATCATGGCACAGAATTCCGAGTGTGGTGCCATTCATCGTCAATGTCGGTACCACATCCTTCCCTCCCCCCCCCCCACTAAGTCTTTATGTACTCTCATATAGGGGATGTATCGCTCTATTTTGACACCAAGTACCGTCAACACTGAAAACAAAACTCATTGTCGCGATCGGAACCTTAGATTACCCCTGCAGACTAATTTTCCGGTCAGAGGAATTGTGATCGAAACCTCACGTCGTTGTAACGGCAATAACGTAAGAGATTGCCGGCCAGCCACATTGCCAACTTGATGCGTCTAGAACCCTTTCATGCACGGCATGCGCCTACTAAATGGTGGCCGAATATGTATATGTGAAAAAGCATCCTGGATCTTTTCCGGCTCCTATCAACGCTCGCTAAACGAAGATGTCGTTCTCTCCTACCGAGAGGAGAGAAGTTGCATTCACTCAACTTTCTTGACTTTTTCAGGTGCGTTCGAAGGAATGTGCACCTTTGCTGTTTTGTAATGAGTTTTATCGTTGTTGTTAGCTTATTTTTGTACATTTGTAAATGGGGAAGCATGAGTAGAGAGGCTACGCACGGCTCCGATAGGGAAACTCGTGGGCACAACTCAATACACAATAACAAGAAGATCAGCACTTTTTCCTTGACAAAATCTACATGGATAACCTTAGGTCATGACCGCGATTTTGTCACTTCCAATAGCGCCGTCAATTTTTGATGAAGGAATGGCGCTGGTCATCTCCTATTATGAGAGTACCTAACGCATTCCGATGAGAGTACCTAACGCATTCGGTGAATGAAAGATGGGGATCGAAACTGGCTATAAATGGCAACGCGGCTTGAAGTATTGGGTGATCTCATAAGCGATGGCGTTTTTTTCTCGCACAAATTTTGATATGGAAAATGACAATTGTTCCCAATATGTTCTACATTGTTTGATAGATAATTTTCTGCTCTATAAGACAGTATAGTTGTATCCCTATTAATTCTGATTTCTATCGACTTGGTTCGAGCGATCAAGAGATGGGAATTTGGACATTGTAAATGTATATCGCATAGGGACCTACTTGAGGAGCTACGGCATGCAGGGCCTACCCACTAATTCTGAAAGTTCTAACATCAACTGGGGTAATGCTTGAACATGATAAGGAAGCATTTCATGACCTCTGAAAGTTTCTTGTTCTTTGGCTTGAACCTCCGTGAATAATGTAATTCAGTATGCTCTCAGATGGACTCAATAGGACGTTAGGTTGAGCTTGCTTGTTAAATCGTAACCTCAAATAATTGAAACTGATGTAAGCATCGCTTCTTGTCCAATAAATAGCATCTTTACCTTTGCGCTTGGCTTTTTAATTAGAGGTGGAAAGAGAGGCTGTCGAAAATGCTCAATTTCGTCGACCTGACACTCCAGTTTGAGCACTCGAATATTAGTGGAATCAAAAACTTAAGAAACTAGAAGGACTATTTTTAGGGCAAAGGATTATTCGCAAAATACTACAAATTTCAATGGCAAATTTCTTCAACTTTAGCGCGACATTTCGAGTAAGAAAGGAACCCTTTACTTGTGCCGACCCAAGAGGGCCAGTCGCGATGGGCACCGATTTACTTCCACAGGTCAAGTTTAAAAAGTCATTTTCTTAATGGTTGCAAAAGCCCAGTAGCACTGATTCACAGGCTGCCGGCAGTCTGGTTTCTCCAGACGCTAATCTTTCGGAGTTAGAATGAGAACTACTCTGTGCCGTCTAGTGGTGACCATTGAAAGAGAGGGCTTTGATATGTTGTATGTACATATCAAAGCCCTCTCGCTAACTACCGTCTTTCAACCGTCATCTTGTCAGAAACACTGTGTCGTCTAGTGGTGACCATTGAAAAGTATCGTGGGCGTGCATCACAATGAAACGGACACTGATATTCAGCATTACGCATACGTGCAAATAAATAGCAGGCTGTCCACATGACCCCCTTATTATAACCGTGGATAAGGAAAGAAGCTGACGTTAAGCACTGAACTTCTTGCCTTGAAGACAGCACCCACAAGTGTCTTTCGCACCTTTGTAGGGCTCATAACATGATCTCGATTGGTCATGTTGTATGTGGAAGAAAATGGAATATAGCTAAAAAAACATCGGAAACGCGTCAAAGAAGATCTCATGTACGGCACTGAAAATTTACGAGCTTACCGGGTTGCGTGTTGCTTTTGAAGCTACTGCCTCGCTGCGATTCATTCTGCAAGGCATGTTTGATAAGATGTGCGTAGTGTCGTGCGGAAATTTCCATTTTGTTCTCTTCCCTTACTTTGTTTAGTTTTACTTTCTTGGAGCCTTCTTTCCCATAATTTTTCGTCAACCTCCCTCGCCAGAGGTGCATTTCTCAGCTCTTTTTTTGTCTAGCAACGCTTTCATATTCCTTTTTTTTGTCTAGCAACGATTTCATATTCTGTGGAGTCAAAAATGAAAAAAAAATTGTTAAGTGACTGTGACTTTGTTATTGCTCATGGTAGGACAGGCATGTTTCTAAAGCGGAGCGTGAAGCTGTTAGGGGAGAAGAGGGAGGAGAGAGCAGCACCTCTCCTGACTTCCTGCAATAGTAATCCTTGCCTTTGCTAAGACCCAGTCTTAGCAGAGGAAAGGATAGCTGCGGAAGGAAGAGTAAAGCAGAAGCAGGTTGCGCTTTCACATATATCCCTTTCTGCCAAAGCTGACTCGATCGACCCTTGTATTGAGTCGATTCTTTTGACAAATTTTTTTCTACACAAGTTTTTATATAAAGCGGGAATCGTTTTCAAAGTGCTCTATGCATTTTTATGAACCAGTCGGATCGCACGGCTAACGCCGTGCTCTCCTCCTTCTCTTGGCTGTAGTGATCGAATCGTAACAGACAGAGCAAGGCTTAGGATCCCGCACAACTCAGCACGCGCTTCTATTTACAGCAGCGGTGTAGTCCGCGCCATGACGCCCATAGAATACATAAATCTGTAGATAGATACAATGTGTAGTCGGCCAATACAGCGCAATATGAATCGCTCAGTGAAATAGCAGATTTCGTTTCCATTACCTGCACCGGAATGCCTACCGACGAACGCTTTCCTTTTCAATTAGCATAGCATGCGATCCGCTCGTTGAAGTGTTTTTCGGTTCTCCTCGAATTTCCCTGAGATTCCTGTTTCAGGCGAACTACATACCCCCCCCCCGCTCGTCGACATCGTATAGTAAAATATTAGGTTGACCGGAAAGTTTCCCGCCACATGTTTGATCGCACCATATTAGCCTTGCATGTATGTTT
>MU913206.1:0-12250 GCA_036418165.1 Cooperia oncophora
CGATGCTGACGGGGAACTCGTCCAAAAGTGCTCGTACAATGTCGTCCAGAGCGATGGGTTTTTCGCGGGTTTCTGTTCGCTGTGCTCCGCTTTCGTCGCTTTTCCCACTATGTAGCAACCCTGGTACTATTTCAGAGAGTACCAAGTTACCGTACCGTATGCCTTTCCACATGTTTTTTTGCGTCTTGTGTCGACTGGCTCACAGGCAACTCACCAGAGCTTTCACGAAGCTGCGAGCTGGATGTCAGTGATGTTGCGGACCAACTAAGCTGGTATCTGAAGTTTCTGAAACAGTCGTGTCAGCGTGCGCTTGCAGTGTGGACGGCTCCGACACCTATCTTTCCTTAGTTCCACCAATCTAGCAGTTTTATGAGTTTGATGTAGACGCAATAGGCGGAGTTGTGCGAGGAGGGGCGGACTGAGCTCGCCTTCGGCTTGCTCGCAACCATAGAGGTTAGTTATTGATCGATTTAGGAAGAAAACAACCAATGATATGAAACTCTTGACACCGCCCCGACTGATTGCGAGGATATGAAGTGTTCATGCAAAATGGATCCGTGCCATGTGCGAAGTGTGGGCAGGCTGGCAGCTGTAAAAGTGTGCCATTTTAATCACTGGAAAAGGCGCGGAATTGAAGCTGGAGTGTTTTGCTGGATACCGCCTTTAGTCCGCCCTGTCTCCACAACGTGCGGCCTTCGCGCCGATGCCGAGCTTCCGCAGCAAACAGCATCAATGGCAGCTGCTTATAATCAGCAAATGTAGAGAACAACCAAACATGAGAAGGTGCAGACAAGCAGCATTTTTGGCTATAGTCAGGCGCATGCCTGGTAGTGCGGCATGTTGCGTCTGCATATCTGCCTGCTGGTGAGTCCAATATAGCATCTAGTTATCACTCACCTCTAGACTTTCATCGGCGCACTTTCGATGACAAAAGTGGCACCCTTTTATAGCTGCGGACATGTCGCTTAGCACACGGCGAGGAATAGGATCCCTGAAGATGAGCGGATAGCGTATCTTTAAGCGAAATGCGCGGCAAAGGTATTACTCAGCGTTTGCGTCGGCGTGGAAACTAGGATCCTCCTATAAGACCGGTAGGGTGAAGTCAGCCGAGCACAGGAAGGTGGAATCGTATCTCACACTTGCATTGGAACTTGTGAATCTCCTGGGTCACAGACACTGCACATCCCTAATGGTTGACAGCCGCGCAATTTCCTCGCGCGCGGCAAGCGGCACTAGCCGGCGCGAAGCGGGAACTTACGCTGCACACTGATACAACTCCTCTATTTCAGGGAAATTGCATGGTAAAGTCGATAGGTCAGGTTGCAAAATGGATTTTACGGAATACTATCGAATCCAAGCAAAGTCTAACACCTGAACTCAGACTATGTCTGATCACAGAGGCAAGTCCTTTGTGGAGAGCTAGGCCAGAAATGTGCCCTTTCGCCGACCCATATTGGGCATTTTACTGGCCAGGTGGGCAGGCAGTCACCAGGTGAGCTACCATTTACCCTCAAGTTGCTATTAGAGGACTTCGGTTTCAGGTATATTCTCGATAATTCGGAACTGTTTTCGGATGCAAATGTCCTGGACTTTGGCTGCGGTTGTGGTTCCGCTAGTATAGCGGCATCTAAGGCAGGGGCAACAGTAATAGCTAATGATATCGATTCAAGTAAGAGTTATTTTATAAATGGAATGGATGCGCCATGCACTGGTCGTTAGTTCAGGGTCAAAAAGTGAATGATGACCCTATATCTGCTTATGAGAGCGCCATGTCTAAAGCAGGGGCACGTCGTACGCCCTTGCCTTTAGACATGGCGCTCTCATAAGCAGGACGGCGGGTTATGTTTAGCCTTCCGAAAAAATAAGTTTTTTCAAGTTGGCAGTGCTGATTTTCTTGTTTTTCCCGTTTTATGCGCTGTACCGGCGCAACAGTTTTTTGGAGAAAAGCTGAAGAAATTTTGGAAAAAAAACTGGAAACGTGGTGGAATGTCAGAGATTCAGAATAGGGTGGGGAAAGAAGAGGGGGTCGCACCAAAAGAGGAAATTTCGGGAAAATCGAGCCAGAAGAGGAGTTCCGAAGGGGTCAATTTTGCAAAATTTTCCTTCAATGGCAAGTCGTGCCCTGGTCTTAACGCATAGTCCACACTGGTCGTATGGGCGGGGACAGTTGACCATTTTGTTTCCCTCTCCATTTTTGTCGCAGCCTCTGATCATTCCCATCTCGGAGAGGAGTGAGCAACAACGAGAAGGCAGAGCGTAAGACCTGGCCCCGTCCACCACACAAACAGCGTTGACTGCGCTTTTAGTCTCCAACATTCCTCATTTTTCCTGTTTCAAATCATTGGTGGAGCGGTCTTGTAATGAGATGCTAGTTCTATTATCACAGGACTTCTGGTCAAGCGTAGAGTCGGTGTTAATGCTCTTAATTCGATAAGAGGGTGTATGGCGTATTCTGAAAGGATTTTTGGGGAGTCAGGGTCCGTTCCGGTGAGAGACCCTTATGGTTCTCATCAAGCGCTGCTGATACTTCCTGTGAGACTTTGTACCAGTTTGCTTAAGTATAAGTTCCCTTTACACTTGATAAGAGCCGACAGACCTGTTCAAGTTGTGACGTGTAATTCAGCAGGAACTAGCAGAATGAACTAGCGAAGGGCAAAATGCCCCTCCCAAGCTGAACAGCGCCCAATAAACTATTATATTTATACCAATAGTAACTTCCGTTTTTCCACTGCAGCTCGTAAACGGATTTCAGATGCCCTTGTATCCACTTTAATCAACTATCGTAGAAACGGTGTGTCGACAAAGCGAACACGATTTGTCAGTGATAATCTACTTGATCCATGTCAAGAAAGTCTCTTATTGCAATTCCTACAGGTAAATCACGTTTTGTTTTTATTCCAATAGTTAGTGGGCTGCGCTACCACTAGACCACTTGGCGCGCTGTGGTTGCGAAGCGGCTCGTAAAAAATTGTCATTTCAAATTGCCCGTGTTCCATTCACAGGTCTAATTTCAGACTGACACTTCCTTCATAATACTGGGCGACATGTTTTATGATACAGATTTTGCAGAACAGTTATTTGGTTGGTTAAAAAGGTTCGTGGAGATCATCCTGAACGTGCAGCGCCTCGTCGCGCGTCACAGCGCGTCGACGCACATCGTTGCGAACTCAGAACGCTGCCTAATATTTGCTTTCAGATTGAAAGAAGTGACAGCTGTGCGAGTTCTAGCTGGTGACCCTAATCGACATCCTCTGGCTAATGACCAACTGGAGAGGTAACGCATTTTATTCTGGGAGGGAGGAGCACGAAATAATTGTTTAAACACTTATTCCGCTACAGGTTGGGTCCCGTACTTATAAATAGTAGCCCAGCCCACAATCCATGAGGTTCCACCTTTTCAGAGACTTGGACCTGCCCACCAGATGGGGACACCGCCCAGGGATAAATGGTGTTGCGCTTACACCTTTGTGAGAGCATCTCCGTAGCTTGTTTTCCCCTCCTCTCATCCGAAAATGAACTGGAAAGGAGCTAAGCGTTTTCGAGGAAATGGCCTACTTTATCAGAAGCATGGAAGCACTTCAATGCATTTCCAGCCTATCCGTAATTTTCTGAGTCTACAGGGGTTCCACGATCCAGCTTTTCCCGGAACTGCATAGTTCCTGTGCAAGCCTGGTAACACAGAGGTGGAGATTCTTGACAGTACTCTAGGATAGCTCCCGAAAACCCTACAAATGTCAGTGCTTATCGCCGCTAAAAATAAGCTGCCACAATTATCAATCACGGGGGCGATTTGGCTTGGGAGGGCATCTTGCCCTTTCGTTGTCGTGTTCATTGCATTACAAGTGTTGACAGATATTCTCTACAAGAGTTGACAAATGATCTCTGGAAACTTTAACTGGCACCACTTCATGGCTTCACAAGATTTTACAGATCTCTACTTGATGGCTTCGAGGCGACACTGAGAAGTAGCAAGATACAAAATGTCCTTTCCCCGCGACCTATTGCGGTCACCATTGAGGATCCCCGGTGGGCGGAGCCAGAAAACGACATCATTGGCGCGCTCCTTCTCCTCCCACCTCTTCACCATAGAAGGCGGGAATAGAGGGAACGCACCAGTGACGTCCTTTCTTCGACTCCGCCCGGAAATTTCGAAAGGTGTCTTCAGATGCATAAGGCAGCCCTGACCGTTTCGGCACCGTTTGAGTTCGAGACTTCTTCTAACAGTCACAACGAACCATCTGTGTTTTGGGGGTTTGAGGTGTTTTTTTCCAATCATTTGTTTTTATTTTTAAATTCTTGATTTCTTCCAGGTACACCATAAAGGTCCAGAAGCGGTTACTCGCGGAATATCAGCTGCCTGACTGCGTGAAAAGAGAACACTACGGATTCAACACGGGAAACGTCTATGAACTAGAGCGATTTATTTCTACATAATCATCTGACAGTAGAATGAATGTTACAGAGCAAATGCATACCCACTTCCAGTATAGTGAAAATAATGTCAAATTACAAAAAAAAATTACAATCGATGTTAAAATGATACGTCACCCGGCTTAGTAGAAGACATTTTCGAAAGCGAAGTAGGCATACTGTACGCAATAATACAAGACAATGGATACATTAACAGAAAGCCCATTTAGAAAGGAGCTACTCGTTTGATGGCAACTGTAAAATATAGCACAACCAGGTCGTGGTTATTTTGCTAGATGGTTTTTTGAACTTGGAAAAAGACTTGAATTTTTGGTTATGAAGAAAGAAAATGGACAATCATGCTGGGAAACAAAATAATCATGAAAAAATTGTGATCTGATCTGGATTCGTGCATCTGGATCTTAGTGGTCCTCTCCTACGGCTCATCGGGACTTTTACCTTTTCTCGAGCTATCTTCGCGATTTCACGCTCCTTTTCGATGTCGGTCTGAAATCGTGATCATCCTGTCGTTCATCGGAAGTGACCCTAACTACCGTTATGAAAGGAGGAGGATGAAGCAAGTGGAACTCAGTATACTTACAGCTTCGCGTTCAGACTTCGTGATCTCGCGCGTCGACGCGCTTCGACGACACAGACGGGTATCGACTGGCGCTGACCGCTGCTGTTTTGAGAGAGTAGGGGAGAAAAGGAGAGTACCAGATCGTGAGATTAGGCGTCATAAATAGCAACGTTGCTTTTTTACGACCCAAGTGCAGACCACTCTATTTCATGACGCTCTATCGTACAGAAAATAGGGTAATTGCACACTGATTCTTCTACACTCTCCTAAAACCAGCACTAGTGCGTTGGGGGGGGGGGGGCGGGGCCGATCGATATCCGTCTGTGACGTCAGAGTGTATCGACACACGACATCGCGAAGTCTAAACGCATCCTCGCCCACGAGCATTCCTTTCGTTAATTATTTATATTAATTCATATCGAATTAAAAGTATGCAGAAACGAATAAGATTAGAATACGCAGAAAAGTCAAAAAAGTGCTGCTCTGCTCATGAACTTTTCGCGTTATCGCGCGCGTCTCAGCGACTTTGAAAATGCAGTTTTGTTCGCTGCGGACGTCGTGCCGTGCCATGAGGTGGGGAACGAGGAAGGGACTGGGTCTGGCGCGGTGCAGTCCGTTCTGCACCGATTGTTGAAGCAGGCAAGCAATAATTGGTGGAAAATGGGTTAGCCCCTATAGGGTGATTACATTATTTTCCCTTTCCTGCCCTACGTTTCGCGATTCAAGCCACCATTTTGTCGAACTTTGTCCACAATAGCAAGTTCGGCCGAAGTGGGGTACCCAGAGGTGGTCAAGGCTAAGGACTCACCCTTATTCTCGAATCTGGAAATGCTAGAGGAATCATAGTGAACGAATTTGAATTATTACTCCAGGAAATGGGGCGGGTTAGCTATCCAAACTGCGCGTAAGATTAAATGCATAGGACCAGTGGGTGCACACGGTATCCTCAGTTTACACCTGCAGGCTACGCGAAAGCGGGATGAGCCTCGTCCGTCACATCCTGGCCTCACTGCGGAACATTCCTTGCTCACATTTAATTTCACGAGCAGTTTTTTTTGAGGGGGGGGTACTGTATACCGCCTGTCTTCCTAATCTTATAATCTTGTGTAAACGAATGGAAGAGAAACTCACCACCACTTGTTCGAATTCTTCTTCGGGATGAGTTTGAATGTTATGAAGATCGTCCGCACGGACTCCTTCAACAATATGTAGTGGATCACCGAGTGCTCGCATCCGCTCACATGCTTTCACCACGGGTTCCACCCATTCAACAACCTTCAGCAGGTTGGAGTACGAATATCCTACAAAACCTTATTGAAATAAACTAGGTAATATGAAATTAACTGCAGGAGAAGAGGTAGATTAAGCGATCTAAAAGATGCGGAAAAAGGTTTCTATATTGAACATGGTCCTATGATGTGGGACATTAAATCCACATTCCGGTGCGAAACGGTCAAGACAATCGCAATTTGTCGCTCCATCGCGCGCTCTATCGACTGGAGCACCATATTCGATGTAGGCTACGGCATCGTAGACATTTATGGCTACCTTTCGCTACACAATGTCTTTACTCGCTATCTACGACCTAGAACCATCGTCATTTGGACGCGACGACGCGTTCGTGACGCCTTCCAGCGCGGCAAATTACGATTGTCTTGGCACATATCCTATTTCGTCCCCGCGCACAAACTAGCTGCTGTTCCCTTTAACTCGACATGAAGCAGCTTTTGCGAGCCGACTAAGATACGACAGCCAAGTACCTGATGCAGCCCCATTCTCGCTGCAACATGGATCCAACGTCCCACATCCCTTTCCCTGACCGCGTATACAAGGACCAACCTGTGACTTCTTGAACAAGGGCATGAGGCTCGTAGCAGGCGAAAAGAACGGCAGCGGCTAGCTCCCGATAGGAATATTTGAATGATGTGACGTCAAGCAGCAATAGATCGAGTACCTCAAAAAAGATTGTTAGAGTTCAGGCGCCACACTGTTCGGTGGAAATCAGACCGACTTCTACCGCAGGGTGATACACAGCAGAGGTGCTTCAGCAAAAAGGTGGTACCAGGGCACGTCCTGCCGCCGCTGGGGAGAATTTTTTCAGCACACAACCCCCCTCTAAATGTGATCCTCTAGTGCACCCCTTCCATATTTCCAAGCCTGTATATCATCCTCTCTCAGTTCACCAACTTTCTGCTACTTTTCCGCAGTTCTTTTCCGGAATTCTTCCCCTTCTGCCCAAAAACTGCCATGCAACGGCGGGGCGAGTGGGGTATAGCACATTTGAAACGGTAAAACCTAGAAACGTCAACACCCTAAAACATTTTTAGGAGACAATTACGACGCAGCCCCCCTCTCACCCAGCGACCAAATATGATCCCCCTCACTGGGGATACCCAACGTGTAATGTGCACTGTGTGGTACAACGTTATGTAACGAATATGCCACGGTAAACACACTACCTTAGCCATATTGACAAAGTCCTCTCTCAGTGTATCGGGTACGATGAAGGGTTGGTCAACCACATGCGTGTCACCGTTATTTTTTGGCACCTAAAAGTTATGAAACCGTGAAAACGAAGTGGAAAGCAGTAGATATCAAGAACTTCTGCTTGACCAGCCACCTCCCACCTCTTTGTTACCCAAAAACTGCATGTACATGCTGAGCCAGTGGATGCTTGTGAGCGGTGCCAGAGACCAATGCAATTCCTTCAGCATAATAATCTCGAACGTGCGAACCTGAAAAAAAATCGGCCATTAGAGCAAATAAATGACCAAGGTACATTCGGCAACAAAGAGAAGTTGCTGGACTTACATCCTGCTCACTACAAGCGCCATCCGTGTAAGCGACAAAGTCTTCAAGTTTTGGAGGATATATTTCCTAAAACGAGAATAGATGAAATAGTTCTATCAGAGGAAAAGCGATGGCAGCTCCTGCCGCAACATACACTCAGCGCTAAAGATAACCGGATGCGAGAGGGTACAGACAGCGCCAGACAAGTGGCGTTTTTGCCCATGGTCAGGTGTGTGTCTGGCCATGCGACAACGCTTGGGGAGTATGGGGATGGCACCTGGGTACCACTATCCTCCCACCCCGTGAAGTTTTAAGCGGAAAAGTGTCACGCTACTGCAACTGTGGACCTGCTTACCTCACATAAGGAAAGTACCATGATCCACCGAGGTCAGTGTGCAGTTCATTTTTGAGACAATTCCCGCGATCAAGTGTGGCAAGTAGCAGGTACTCAATCATGATCCAGTATAATCAAAAACTCATCCGTAAAGAAGCAAAAAAAAATTTGGGAACACCCCGAGCACAGACCCCCTAGCAGTGGGTCGGCGCCATTGGACGAGTTCATCACGAGGACAAGCCCAATCAGCAGGATTCTAGGTGCAACCAATTCCCGGCAAGAGCATAGGAAATCGCCCTACGACGCTCCAGGCAACGCTATGTACACACGCAATTCCGCTTGTAAGCCGTTGTCTTGCAGAGTTACAGTACGCGGTTGCACCGGTTGCAAAACTCACGCGTCTCTAGCTCCGTTATCTCGCCATTTCGAGTGGAAAAAGGTATATTCTCCGTGAGTGCGGACAACGATGCCAAATGCATGGAGGCATTTTGCTGATCACTTGATCACGGGAAGCGTCTTTAAGATACGCACCTCTTGAAATAGTACCGCAGGCATGAGCTAGCGGTATCGTGAGTGTATAATCAAGTATGCACCTTATGTGTTCCCGCTTCATCCATTATGTTGAGTGCCGCCACTGGTACAGTAATACGGTAACTGATCACCGCCAACATTATTCTGTACATGAACCCTCTTACTATTGTATTAGGTCCGTTCGTCGGGTTTTGTACGAGTGCGGGTATTTATTACACATTTGTACGTGCAAGCATTAAACCATGGCAAGGCGTATAGTAACTGGACCACTTAACATTACACCACTTCCGCCCATATATTGTTACATTCAATAAATAAAGCAATTGACAATAGAAGCAAATCCAGGGGAAAGGTATCCGACCAGTTTTGGACTTCGATTGACCTCATTCTCAGAGTCCTTTAAGATCAAGCACCTCCCTTCTCTCTGAACAATGAAACCCTTTCAGAAAACGGTATATAATGAGATCGTTCGATCTAAGCGGCCTGCAGAACGGGTTGTTATGATTCTGAACACTGAACGCCCGCTCGTAGTGCAAGATAACAACTCGCGGAGTAATAAATCCCAGAATTAACCGTTTCTTATGTAGCAAAATAGAAGAGAATCAAAGCACACTCTGAGACAACAATTGGTCTACCTTTGTGGGTTGTGCACTCTGAGGCGATTCACATGACGTACGACCATCTTAAAGCTACAGCTGCTTCCACTATCACGCATTTGTATGGCTTACCTCATATTTGCTAGCAAGGAACAGTGCTGCTGTTCCTACCAGCTGAAATGTATGGGACCTGATGCCTTGGAACGAAGCGAGAAATCTGTCGATATAGTCAACAGCCAGATGAAAAGTCTCTCGATGTTGCCTTTCGCTTGAACAAACCTTAATAGCACATAATAAGGAGTAGAAACCGTAATCCTGACTGATGTGGCAAGAGGGGGAGCACTGGGCAACTGCGTCTCCATCTTACGTCACGAGATTGTTATTGTCTAGTTTTGTTCGCTGCGATTGATGGGGCGTGTCAGTGGGGCTGGATTTGGCGCGCCACCAGCCCGTTCTCCACCAGCTGTTGCAGCAGGTGAGCGACAACAACTGGTCGAAAACGACTGATACGAAGTGTGACTTAGCCTTGTCGTTTGCAAAAAGGGCCTGCACCGCGCCAAACCCATCTCCCATGTTAAGCCCCATCATTCGCAGCGAAACAGACAGCACCAGCAGAAAGGGAAAAAAGAGAAGTTGCAGTAGAGAACCTGAACAAGGACCCAAAGCATGATAGAGACGAGCCGGGCAAGAGATAGGTTGGAAGCACTGGGGAAAAACGAACCAGATAATGACCACGGCCTATACAAAAGAGAAGGTGAACTCAAGTACAACCCAAGGAGCAGGGAGCAATGCGAAGGGCTCGGGTAGAGGAACGGACGGGGAACTATCCAAGAAAAGTAAAGTCAAACGCATGATAGTAAAACCGTTACCCGGGGCGTCCTCGCCATTAGTAGCCTTGAGTGAGGTAGCGTTCAGACTTCGCGACGGCAGCGCTTCGGTCACGCGTTCGGCGCGATCGATGCGCATGCTTTCTACTGCATCGATCGCGTCGAACGCGCGATCCAAGCGCTGCCGTCGCGAAGTCTGAACGCTGCCTGAAGGGGGGGGGGGATATGTGATAGGACGACTATAATATGCCGTGCTAAGCGTGGCGACCGGAGCCGCGAGACGAGTGGTCCTGCCCAACGGTTTGGATTTGAGTTTTATAGGGACGGAAAAAGCCAATATCGCGGTATACGGGTCCTTCTTTCACTCGAATTCACGTGAGGCATTAACGTGAGTTGCTGCTGTAATCGACAAATTGAGCACATCGAAAGCTTGATGGGGACCGCCACACGATGCACCGCGTGCAGCCGCGCGGCGAAATGATGATTGTTTTGTCCGTTCCCCCCGTGAGGAGGAACCCTGGCTGAAGGAGGTTCACGGGGACGACAGAATCATATCATAGAAAGGAGCTAAGGAAGAAGCTGACGAAGGAGAGTAGGATAGAAGCAGAAGACGGTGCTTTGAGCGAGAAAATTCGAATGCTTACCTCCATCATCCAGTCCACGAGGATCGCTCGCGTACGTGGTGTTAACTCAGGATGGTTGTCAAGTAATCGACTACTCGGTCGTATAAGTTCATTCTTCCGGCAGAGAAGACCCCACACCTTAACAACCACGTTCATAATAAGTAATACTAATTTTTTGAAGGTGCAAGGGATTTCTATTTAGACGGAAACAAGAAATAGTGTCATTCATGCCGCTTCGCTTCCACTCTTCCTCGATGAGGCGAAAACGAGAAACACGCCAATGATGGCATTTCCTGGCCCCGCCCACCCGACAAAACAGACACGCACTTTCTTTGGGGAACCGATCCCACTGCAACGAAGGGCGGTAAGCTGTGGTGGTGCATCTTTCTGATGGTACATCACGTCGTTCAATCCAGCCTCCAATTCTCGAAATGCATCGTTCTCCAATTCTTCGTTGATCGCACTCGATTCACTCTCTGAAATAAGATGCTGATTTTCTAGTACAGTATGAAATGAGTCAAAAAAGCAGACCCTCTTCGCTGTCAGTGTAAGAAATACTCGGCGGTCGTTCTTCACTTTCTTCCTCTGTTGTAAAGACCTTAAGAATTCTTCTTATTACAAAATCAAGCCGTTTTATGAGGACATTAATTTACCGAAAGTCCATCGTCTTCTTCAGCAAGCTGAGAAACATCATCAGATGTTGACGGAAGGAACTCTGGAGCCATTCCTTGTGATTCGTCACTAGGTATGACGTCGTTTCACGCTGTGAGCGGAAGAGGCGGATTCGTTCTACAAAAAACAGCTTTCATCAAAGCGATGATTGACTCAAGCAAAACAGCAGCTCATTTACAGGTCACACATGCAGAGGTATGCGCGCTACTTTCAAAAGTGGTAGAATGACAAATGGCGCCGCTTATCGCGCACACGATCTGGAGTCAAACTTCGGGCTGATTCTCGCCCAGGTTAACCAAGCCTTTCAGCCCCGAATAGGAATAATTAGGTGTCCGGCTCATCTAGGAAGGTTAAACACCGCCTTGAATATTACAGGCTCTCAAAAATTATTGTATAGGCCTTACCGCTTTCAAAATGCCACTATGGTTCTGTAAGCGGAATGCGTGACCCATCCAAAAAAGCATTCTTGTTTAACAAAACCGTAAAGCTTCTGGAGCTGATCAAGGCGCAATGAGCTCGGGAGTACCACTCTACAGCGGGATCACTGAGGCAGCGTAACATGTCTCCATCCCATGCTCACATGTTGACAAGCAGGGCGGTAGCAGCAGAGTTGTCTCTGGGCTGTAGTTATGACCATTAAGGCAGACTTAATGGATTCTGACATGTTCCTATGGAGAAATCCATCAACCCTATAATTCCCAAGGTTCATGATGGCTTCCCATAGTATTTCATGCATTCTTGTTTTGACAAAACCGTAAAGCTTCTGGAGTTGGTCAAGGCGCTATGTGCCCGGGAGGAACCACCCTACAGCAGGATCACTGAGAGACAGTGTAACATGTCATCATCCCACGTAAGTACCCTCTGATGCTAAGAAGCCAGAACCGTAG
>MU913206.1:17471-38324 GCA_036418165.1 Cooperia oncophora
GAAGCATACGGTATGGAAAGTTGAAGAAGTGAAGAATCTGCGAATCGTAGGATGCGTACCAGAGATTGGAGCGGTTTCATATTCTCGACCCGATCGCTTGTAAATGCGCGATCGAGAAGTATGAACGCGTTCTCAGATATCTAGCGATTCACTCCGCAGAGCTAGGGAATTGGAAGAGCTGAGATCAGAGACCAATCGATACGTATCTATCTTTCGCGACTTTCGCGGATTTTCCGATTCTGCGATTCTCCGATTTCCCAGTGTCGTAAGGAATGAACGAGTCTTACAAAGTTACCTCTTGCCTGGTTTTCGAGGTCAGTTTCGTATTTAATTAGTGGTACAGCTTGCCAAGAGAGAGATATTTGAGAAAGAGCGAATAAATTAATTCAGCCAATCAGTAGAGAGGAAATGCAATTAGAGGTACTATGTATGGAAGGGTCTAGGCTAGAAAAAAAATTAAGTCGTCAGTTCCGGTTCATAGCCTAACACTCAGAATAAAGCACTGTAGACCATTATTTCAGTGCATGAAAAATAAACCATCAACGGTTGCCATTCCAGAGCAAAAGTTGGAAAAAAAGAGCAGCAAGCTCGAATAAAACACTCTAAAAACTTTCACTATAGATGCCCCCTCGACAAGCCTTTCCTGTTGCGTCAACCAAAGACAACGAAAACAAATGACTTGGAAAAAACATTTCAGGACACACACAGTCTCCCCCCCCCCCGCCATATGGACCACCGCTATTTCATCAACCCCGAGACTCGTTAGTAAACTAGGGTTGATGAAACAAGGGCTACGTAGGGAAGCAGTTGAAGAAAAAGAAAAAGAGAAGATGTAACATAGGCGCTCATGCAAAGCTAGGGGGAGTCATCAGTGAGGATGGGGTTGACAAAATAAGGCCCTAGGGAATGAGCTTCCACGACTCTCTTCTGCCTTGTCAACCTTGGGACTCATTAGTGAGGTAGGGTTGACGAAATAAGGACATAGGCAAGGAGTTGACGGAAAGTGAGGGAACTTGGAGCATTTGGCACTTAGACATTTTAAGGATAATCCTGCCCCCTCCCTCCGACCAAAAAAAACCGTGAGTTGTTCGTATTTCGGAAGAGAAAAGTTCAAACAAGGTTCAGCGATGATAAGGAAAAAGTGCAGTTGTACTGTAAGGACAAGTCATCGAGTTCAGCGTCAAATAAATCACACGAATGTGCAACCAGACCCAGGCAACGTCAACAACTGGCCCGGGTGTGAACCCCGGGTCCAAAAAATGATCTACACGCGGCAAAGTACGGTCCCGTGTACGGGGGTGCATTCAAATCGCCGACGAGTGCATTGGTTTAGCGCGCGAATTCACGGCGCGCGGTCCCGCAGCGCTCGGGTGGATTTTTGGCTCGCGCCGCGTCGTGTCCTTCTTTATTGATCGCCTTATTTTATTAAAAAAGAGGGTGGTTTGTGTCCAACAACGATGAGAACGTTGTTGATCGCGACAACCCTTCCGTCACAACCCTTCCGTTAATCTTCACATGCCTGAATTACCACTGAAAGTTATTCGAGTCCTATTAGACGTTCCAGGTTTTAAATTTTGCCTTGAATGTCTCATTTTACAAGTTTAATCGTTACTTTTATTCCATTGCTTTAATTGTTCTCAAATCTGATTCCATAAGCTTTCTAAAGTAAACCCGCTCTTTGCCCTTTTGTAACGATTTTGCCTCTTTGTTTGGATGTACTATTGAACCCTTCAACTTTGAATCTTTCTCAGCTTTCAATTTGGAAAATCTGTTTGCTTGATCAAGTACTGTGATCATACTGGTTTGTTCCCTCCTAAAGGCATATGCGAGGCTGAAGAACCACTATTGAATCCCCCTCTCGCTAAAAATTCACTGAGTAATGTTTTCATTGATATTAGGTTGTCCGGAAAGTTTTGAGAAAATTTCACACTTTTAGTTTGAAGAAGTGTAGCAAGCGAATGCCCCAACAGAAAGTCATATATCAAGTGCTATGAGAAAGAGAAATGTTTGTAGATCAATACTAATGCTGGTTGTTATTATTCTCCATTGTTGGTATGATTTGACATTACCTGAAAAATGTACGAGCGCGCACCACTCCCAACGCCTTTTACTTCATCTCCACCGTTCTGGGTCCTCTATCAGTCAAATCGGAAATGGGGAACAGCCTCCGACGCTGGATAAAATGCGCTTCAAAATTATCTGTTCTAGGAGATTATTCGGCCTTTTCCATGGAAGTTTAGCTTAGATGTTGCGTACGCCCCCTCATTCTCAGTACTCGCTTAGTTCTAGCTCCCACGCAAGGTAATCCCGCCCAAAAGGTAAGGGACATAGGATGGACAATATTTATTATAACTATGAACTACTATCTCTTATTGTTGTTGATAAGTGTTAAATGAGCTAGTTGAAATTTCTCAAAACTTTCCGGACACCCTAATAGTACTAGTTAAGATACTGGAATCACCAAATGAAAATAATAGCGTTGTATCATTTCTATTACTAGCAGCTCCACTTTGATTTCTTGGGGTTTTTTTAGCTCTATAGCAGCTTTTATAGCGCTGTTCTTCACGTTCCAGGAAACTGATTATTGACAGTTTTTATTGAATTCATTTGCATTCACAGTTCGGTTCCAGCAAAACTGGAACTGTTCGGGAACAAAAGGTGACCTGCTTGCAATTGAATGATTTTGAAAACCGCGTTTGTCCGTTGTATACGTCCTGGGGTCGAATTCCGGATTGGTTCCCGCTAAATCCACCCAAGCCTTCTAACTTCGGGACGGTAAATTGGTACCAGATTCGTCTGGGAGGATAAGAACACTGACTTGTACATCGGCTGGCCCTCCGCAAGTCATTGTATAGGCCACATCGCATTCAGTAAGCCACGGCCATTCTGAATTTAAGTAGAATGTGCGCCCGAAAAGGGATTGGTTAACGGCGTGGGCTTTATCCTTTATCCTTTATATAAGCCACTATTTATATGGAATGACGTACGATGACGCCAGGGCGATTGGAGGATTTCCAGAACACGAACCCCTTCCTTCCTCTCCGTTAAGTACGACCCCTGCACGCCTTGAGGAACAAAGTGTCATCATCATCGTGGATTCCACACCATTGTTCGTATTTGGCTGCTGAAGAGGGTCTTCTTTAGCTTAAGGGAGGTTCTGATTATTGATTTTTTTCGGTTCGAAGGCGCTATGTGTACATGGAGGTGTTATGTGGTCGGGGGTCGTGTAAAGGTAAAATTCCCCAGGTAATCCCATCGCACGGTGTGCTCGGTGTCGTACACTCCATATCATGCAGATGGGGAAGGCGTGGCTGCGTGCTCGTTTTGAACACGGCTTAGAATGCGTCTTTTATCGTGGAATAGGTCTGTTTAAGACGACCGCTATACCGTTTTATGTTGGACGAAAACATGATTATAGTTGTACCAAAGCAAAACTACCAGAAGCGCAGCTGCCGTCACGTTCATTTGGAGTGCGCAGCCACGCGCTCCCAATCGCTAGGGTACGGAGTGTAGTTGTTGTTGCAAGGTTGGTTTTCGATGTCAAAAGAAACGTCAGTCACAGTTTGAACCAAACCCAGGAGCCCTTTATGGACCATGTTTTTTTGCTTGTGTTGTGTTGGCCAAAGTTCAAATTGAACTGTGGGCATGAATCACGTGATTACTGTTTTTATTGTTTTGAAGTTTGCAACCGGTTTTCCTTATAGTTTTGAGAACATGTCACGGTCACTTTCGAGTAAAAGCTATTAATCAAGCATTCTTTTGTTCCTTGCTCCACATGGTTCTTATATTTCCGTTCATCTTTACTTGTCAAGGATGCTGTCAACGATAACCAAACCACAGTGTTTGGTTAATGAAAGTGCTTCAGCATATTGTACATTTCAGGTGTTGTGCTCGCTCAGGGTAGGCCTGAGGAGATGTCGGACGATGAAGGTCGCCTGCTCATCGACGACATACAGGATGGCTCCGGATCCATGGACCATGAAATCCCTGCAATCGTCGACATTAAGACTGCTCAAGGTGATTTGCTTTGCTTCGCAAAAAGTTGGTGCTAATAGCTTTGAGGGGGGGGGGCACTTGAAGGACTTTTGGTGCAAAACTGGAGCTACACTGGTGAAGATGGGAGTACTACACTCGAGACTGATTCACTTCTCCTGGTGCTCTCGCGCTCCGAGTTTAGGCGAGAGCCTTCCTTTCTTTGGGAAGCCAGGAATTCAGTTTGGAATTGTTTTGATTTGAATGATTGCGATAACAGAATGTGGAATGAGATACCTTCGTTATACTACTGCGTTTACGTTGGGGGGGGGGGTACGCGAGTGATTAGTCTGTGCACTAAATATTCGATGAGGTACTATAATGAATTAGTTTTTCGTTTTCGCGGAGGGAGTTCCTTTTGGGATTTTTTCCCCACTTTTTAGCGTGACCCAATTTTCGTATCCTCCCTTTTCGTACATTCCCTTCCTTAATTAGTGTGTAGCTCTTAATGAGGCTGCTAAATGCGGTAGCTCTATTTTCTAGTGTTGATTGAAGTTGTTTCGCGCCTAGCGGTACGTACAAAACGCAAACTCATTTTTTTTTAATTTGTTCGCTAAATGTAATTTCATTGAGTGGCGGGCGCAACTAGGCTGAGGATCATTTTGAAAACTGTTAATTCGTGTAAAGCTACGAAATGTTGAAGGTTTCATTTTTCATTCCTTTTTTTTGCACAAGTTAGTTGATGCAATCATCTCGAAGTTCATTCCCTGTTAAGCTTAGACAAAAATTCTATGCTCCTGGCTAACACCCTTCCTCTGGCACCTGTTCCACTGGCCAGATTCCAACTGCGAACAATGAAGATTTTGCGTGAGAACGAATTTGGGTGTCAAATTCGGAGGAGGGGCATTTGAAGGACTCTTTGTGCGCGGGTTAGATTCTCGCGATGGAGATGAGGACGTCAGCTGAAGCCTGAAAGCGAACAAGTTTCGGCTTGGTAAATTATCGATCTAGATGACGTTAGTCCCACTTTTGCATAAGAAATAATTCAAAAGTCTCTCCCCCCCCCCTCAACGCCATGCGTCCTGGTTGGTAGCTTTTCGTAGATTTGCAAGTGTTTACAAAGTGGTCGTTGCGTTCAAAGTAAATAGCGAATTGCCCCTTCTTTCACTTCCCCTAAATGTTTTTGATACAGTTTGGCTCGGTGGGAGCACTGAATGCTTCTTCGAAACCGGTACGAGTCACAGCCTCTTGTGAATACTTGCAGAGTCTGAAAATCAAAGTATCGCACTTGTACCATTTCGTAGCTTTACAAGATTTTACGGTTCTCGCCAAACTGAAACCCTAAACCATTTACAGTTTCCATTCTGCTATTTAATTAACAAAAATAACGGAATGGAAATTCGAAAATGTCAAATGCCCCTCCCAAAGCGAACAGCGCCTGTTTCTACGACTATTCATAATGTTTAAAAACGAAAATATTCCAAATTTTTCAGGTGATGCTGAGAACACGTCTATAAATAAGTTATCAACGCCTCTTACCGTGCCAGTGTTTGGCCAACCCCAAGTGACCTCTAGTAGTGAGGTTCACTTTCATAGTGGCGCACCTTCGAATGCTCAACGGCACGAACCTTCCCGTAAGTTTTGGACATCTTGTACCAGTGCCAGAGCAATAAATAAAGTCTTTCAGCGTTTACATTTACCAACAGTCTTGCGAAGTTACACTGTGAACATGAAACTTCTTCACCGAACAATACGTCACCACCGAAGCACAGGTGTATTTCTTTTGGGTACAGTATGGCGCTTGTTTATTTAACCTTTTTTGAACCCGTCCATATGCCTTTTAGCTGGCTGCCCTTTATTGTGTTGTAATGAATATTAATGGAGTTCAATTATCTTTTTCATTTAAGGAAACGACCTCAGCAAGAGACGAGTTCTTCTGTATTTGCTCCAAGAAGTGATAACAACCATTCCTTAGCAACCACTCCTCGCAGTTCCTTGTAAGTATCTAAACCAGTTTTATACAATAATTTTCGAATTTCGTTGATTTTTAGATCCTCACACGATAATAGCAGCCTACAGGGCGATAGTTCAGCTAACGGAAAGCGTCAAAAGAGGTACAAAACGAACGGAATGTGAGAGCATACCTTGATATTGACTTCTTTTTCTTGAACAATAAAATTTCACTATTTTCAGGTCAAAAGCACGGAATGATACGCTATCATCACGGAAGAGGAAGGACAGCTCCCTTGACGAGCATAATCGCCCAGATTCACCAGTGGAACCTGGTGGTGCAACATCCAAAAAGCATAAGCCGGTACGTATAAGGAGAATGTTCTTGTTGCTTGGATTCATCGGGAGAGTCGTGTTTTGATTGCTTTGAGTGAGAAGGGTTTGCCCTCAGAAAAAATTCCTTCCAGCCGCAAGAAAACTTATCCGGTTTTAACACGTTGACGACGAGCCATTTTTCCCATGACTTGCGCCTGGGACGGCACATTTTTCTACACTGAAACTTAGTAATTTCCAAATAAATGAATTACGACGACCAAAATGTATCGAGAAATGCAAGAGACGAGTATAGCAATCTCGAATCTTTGACACAATTTAGCTCTTATTGCTCCAATCTTCCAAAATCAGGCCATTTTTTACCAAATTCTTCCTCTGGAGACAGAATTGACTGAAAATTTGTCTCCCGGGGTGGTTTGATCTCCTAAAGAACAATATCGCATCCCTCGACCCGAAAATGTTTTTCTTGAACTAATTTTATGAAAAGAAAGTGAAACAATCGCGCAGATCTTGAGTTATATAATAACTGTGGGACAGCATTGGGCGACGCCGTTCCACAAGACAACACCTTTCTTTCTGTCGCCCACCATACGGAAATCGTCGTCAACGCTTAAGTGGACATGATATTTTTGTGAGAGGGTCGCCCGGTTCAGCCGAGGACAAGTTTTCAGGGAATTTGATGATCTGTAGGACATTTTGGCGCGGGCGCTAGGCAGTTTTGTGGCAAGCGATTTGTGATATTCGTGTTTAGGAGTCAAGCTAACCCACGAGTCAGGTTTTCAGGCTAATTTTTGGTGACCGTAAAGGTAATGTTGCACGGGCGCCGGCATTTTCGAGGGAAACGAAAAGTGAGATATTCGTGTCAAGGGTTCAATGCACCCACGAAACAAGTTTTCAGGCGCTTTTGTGGCCTAAGGCTGCGTTTATACTTTGCGGCAGCGTAGCGTAGCGTAGCGTAGCGTAGCGCAGCGTAGCGTAGCGCTTCCAGCGTACGCCAGCGGCAGTGCCGAAGAGAGGATGCATATCGATCTAGCTTCACCAGCGTCACCAGCGGCACGCTAGCGTACGCCAGCGGCACGCTAGCGCACGCTGGCGTAGCGAGGGCACGGAGCATAGCTAATCGATTCTAGCTTCACCAGCGTTTCTCGAGCGTTTCTCCAGCGGCACCAGCGTTTTGCTAGCGCTTGCAGCGGCAGGGAGTAGAGACTATGTGGCCGTGAGAGACGCAGAAGCGATGTGCATTGTAGAGACTATGTGCCCGTCGAAGACGCAGAAGCGATGTGCATTGTAGAGACTATGTGCCCGTCGAAGACGCAGAAGCGATGTGCATTGTAGAGACTATGTGCCCGTCGAAGACGCAGAAGCGATGCGCATTGTAGAGACTAAGGGCGAGTGAGAGACGGGCAATCGATGTGTTTTGTACCCTCCAGCTCTCCCATAGTCTCTATTCCCCTGCCGCTGCAAACGCTAGCAAAACGCTGCCGCTGGCTGAAACGCTTGGAGAACGCTGGCGTACGCTAGCGTACGCCAGCGTGCGCTGGCGTACGCTAGCGTACGCCAGCGTGCCGCTGGTGACGCTGGTGAAGCTAGATCGATATGCATCCTCTCTTCGGCACTGCCGCTGGCGTACGCTGGAAGCGCTACGCTACGCTGCGCTACGCTACGCTACGCTGCCGCAAAGTATAAACGCAGCCTAAGGTATTTTTGGCGCCGGCAACCTTGGTGGCGGCGCGGAAAGGTCTAATTATTTTACCTGTGGCGCGGGCGCCGGGCAGTCCGGGCCAAACCACTGTGCTGTTCGTTTCAGAATTTCAGCCTACTCCTATAGACATCTTTTGAACAAACTTGGTTGCTCGCACGTCTTTATTATTAGAGCAGTATGCTGTCGGACAGCATTGTCCGACACCGTCCCATGAGACAGACTGGCTGTCGCCCACCATTGTCCGACACCGTCGTCAACGTGTTAAGTCCTCCTCTCCCCTTTTCCGCTGGATGGCAGTTTCTAGGGAACACTGGAAAGTTTTCGGAGCATTAGGAAGTTGAAAAAACGAAGATGGTGGGTGGAATAGAAAATGGGGTCGTGAAAGATGCAGAAGAAGTTCGGGAGGGTGTGCGAAGCAGCCATTGCGCACATCTCGATGCTGTACCTGTTGGAAAAGGTTTGGTGGCTTGCAGGTCTCATATTTCACGATTACTTTTCAGTTGCAACGTGACCGTGGTACGTGTGTTTATGCTAAAGCAGTGCAAAGTGACATGGATTGCTCACTGTTTGATCTGGAAGTTGGGGCAACGCGACTTGTCGAAATGACAGTCGTATGTAAAATGGAAAGTGAGTTCTGCTTCTCAGAAAATCTTTTTTTATTTTGGCACGGTTCAGCCTTAGCTGCTTTACCTTTCGAAACCCAACTTTCGATAGATATCTTTTCACGGATGTAAGTTTTGTTAAAATTTCTTCCCTAATGCAGCTTCATTCATTGAGCGCAAATAATGAGTCCGTTCCGCTCGAAAACTCTTAGGACGAATGGTATAGGCGCTAGCGCCAAAACGCATCAAACCACTGGAAGGTGAGCGTCCCTTTCGAGTCGCATGGACATTGACGTTGCAAGCGGGGTTACAATTTATAATTCGATCATTTACAAAAATCCATTGATTGATGTTTGCCTGGATCTTTGGAAAATGGGAACAGAGCAGAGAACGTTTGCTAAAAAACTGCCACACAAAAGAAAGGCCACAGCATGATGTCGACGGCGTTAACAGTTTAATTTTAATTTCATGTTTTGTGTATTCAGAAGCCACGACGCCATCTCTGGTCCCGTTGCTTTTTAGCCTCATAGGCCGAATAGGCTTCCCAGAACCGCCTACCCGACTTACATGCGCAACATTCGCACCAGGATATAATTCTTTCAATGTGACAGCGGTCTGCACGTCTATTCAACCTCCCAAATCAATTCTTACAGCGATTCTGGGCGACGGCAAATTAACGAGCTCAACTCCTGCCAGACGGCCTTACAACGCAGGTGAAAGTGTTAGAAATTCTGGTCTTTTGCTTAACCCCCTGGATCCAAATAATGCAATTAAAATTTGAGGGCAGTGTCATCACGCAGCAAGCGCCGAACGGGTCCTTAGTAGCGCCAGTACCGTGCTCAGGACGCAAAGCACCTTTTGCTACTAGCACGTGTGCAATTAGCGTTCAGATCAAACTCAGGGGATGACACTCTGACCAATTCTCATTACAGGAATAATTTCCGATCAATGTCTGGCCGCAGTTTCGAAAGAATGAGGCGCAAAGAGCTCTTTCTTTTTTTTACTATGAACTAATATTTCAGATAATGAGTTGTATGTTGTGGCAAAGTGGAAAGATCAGGAGTTCAGTGGCATTTTAACCGACGGTCATCCCCCCGCATATCTGCCTTACATGAAGAAAAGGTGTGATTTGCGTAATTTGTGAGTTTAATCCACAAATTATTGAAGAAGATGGTGATCATCTGTAATTTTTAACTCTTCTTACACGTCAGCCGCACTCAGTATCGATTGCAGGTCGACAACAGTGGCAGGTAGTGGGTCGAATAGTTCCAATGGTAGTGCATGTGGCGATTCGAATGATAGAACCACTGGCAGTGGCAGTGGTGCCAGTACTCCATCGAAATCTCGCAGTCAGCAGCCTGCTACACCTCGTGATCTGAAGAAAAGACTTCCATCTTCTGAAACGAAACGGAAGCTGTCCTGTACGATAACTCGGCCTGGTAGCTCACTGGATCCTCGTATGTTATTTTTGTTGATTACTGTGTTTAATTTATTTTGTTGGTTTACAAAAAGTCGGAGGTAGTTCACTGTAGGTAGGCGGGTTGGTGCGGATACCCATTTGGGCATTAAACCGCTACAATATTTTTCGGTCGGAACGGTTTTGTCTTAGCCTAGAAGGGGAGTAATCTACAAGGTAGTTTATATGTTCACCATCATGTGCTTTTTTCCCCCTTTAGACCGTGGCACCTTTATTTCTGGTTAGCAGAAGGTCACGCTTTCATGCTGTGAAGTTCCCAAAAAGGCTTCTTCGTTATTAGTAGGGGCGAGGGGAGCAGACATCTGCGATGGGCTGTACTAAACTGTAAACTTACTCTGCCGGACTCTAGCTCGGACTGCAGATAATCTGATACCTGAAAAAAATTCCTAATGGGAAGCCACCAGACCAAATATTAACTTTCTCCTCTCCCCTGCGCTGAGAAACCTCTAAGGTGCGGCATGCTCGAATCAAGTGGCTTTTGCACCTTCCAGCGCTAAATGCTGTCCGATATGAAAAAATCAAAGAAATAGCAAGGAAATAAAGGCTGTGATATTTCGTAGTTTTGAAAGCCTGGGCAAGATTGGAACCACCGCAATTCGATGAACTAATGCGCCAAATGCCTACCTATAGTTGACCACTGTTCAAAAAATTTGAAACATTCTCTCTGTCAACATTATTGCACCGATGGCTTCATTTCAGCGGATGAAGAAGAAGAACTCGATATCGAAAATCTAGCTAGTGGTTCAGTCTCGAATTTTGATTCTTTCAAACTAGTTGAAGTCCCTGGGAGGTTTGTCTCTATAATTATCAGTTCTAACATTTTTATTAGTAATTTGGGCGTCTCGATGTGAGAATAAATAACTGAACCTTCAATTTCGATCGTCAATTAGTCAATTTGATTGAGAATTAAGTCAAAGCATCAGCATTGTTTCAGCAGAGGAAACATTCCATTGTGTAGTCTTTCTGGGCTATATGTTGTGAACACTAACTTTCCCATGAGGTTTCCCTTTTGCTAGAGCTGTAGACTTCCCAGAGCCCAGAAAAAGGCGCATTCTTGGGCGCTTTGATAGTGGAATAGTCTCGTTTTTAGGAAATCCATGCACATTTGTACCGTCGACGGATGTCAGCACAGATATTCTCGCAGTGAAGAGATGGAATACCATAAAGCCACAGTACACGCCAAGAAGGCGGTAGGTCTCTTGGTGCTCGTGATGTATCATTAGCATTAAAGCAAATTTTATCTTTCCAGGTGATGTACGAAGCCATTTGTTGTCAGACTGATATTTCCGCATTCCGTAGACGTTCTGTGGAGACAGACGTTGAAGGGCTTGCGCAGACTGATTCACCCTGTCTTTCGACAATGTTGGAAGAGGCGCCTGTAAAGGTGAGTAGTACTGTTATCCTGCGCATTCTGTCATCTCATTGTTCTGCAGTTGGAAAGGCAGAAACTCGGTCATTTAGTGTATGTTTAGCCTGGTTTTGATCTTGATGTGATTAATGCTGAAATATCTGGGCGAAGGTGATGTAGTGGCAAGTAGTCTTACCACGCGCGCTTTCCGGGGCTCAAATCCATGATACGTTCCTGCACAGGCCAACAATGCCGTCTACCTTCCGGGGAGTGCGAACTGATACCAGATTGGAGGACTAGGAGGAAAGCGCTGGCTTGTATATCGGCCAGTCTTTGAAGCCATTGTTCAGACCACATACCTTTCAATAAACCACTGCGATCATGAACGGATGAAGAATGCGTGCCGCATCCTGAAAAATTGTTGACAACAGCGAAGTCTTTATTTTTTGTCCTTTTAATATAGTTTTTCCCCACAAACGCTCTGGGCCAGTCAGGAAGGCTGGGCGTGGCGCATAACGCTAAAGGCCGCGTTCCTTGCGTTCGTGAAGAAATGCAGAAATGCGGAAAATGCAGAAGTGCGGAATCTGCAGAAAAGCAATAGATACGTATCGATTTTTCCACACTTTCGGCATTTCTGCAGATTCCGCACTTCTTCACTTTCGGCATTTCTGCATTTCTTCAGATCGATACGTATGTAATGCTTTTCGTCATTTCTGCACTTTCCGCACTTCTGCATTTTCCGCATTTCTGCATTTCTTCACGAACGCAAGCTATGAACGCGGCCTAACCAGTTTAAATTTTTGAGGTCACCTGCAAGCCCCACTACAGGTGGAGAATGGGATGACGACACGCCAAGCCCAGCCTTCCTGACACACCCCAGCAAAACTGTACCTTGTTTTCTGGGGTATAAGGCACGATTATTAGCAGTGGTGCCTCTTGTGCACGACGCGCCCTCGCGACCGCCGCATACCTTAAATAGGATAATGTTCACGAGTCGTTTAGCGAATCCTGCAGCGTATAAACGCGGCTTCGAAAAGTGAAATAAAAATGCTGAAGAAATGAAACAAGGCGGTTTCCCCTCTGTGGCAACATATTGGGGCACACGGTCCGTAATGTATGAAGTTGCCATGCTTGTAGATAGTAAGGTTACTCAGGTCTTTCTATTCCCCCCCCCCCCCCACAAAATTCTGTTCTCTTTCGGCACGATTTTGAGTGAGGTATATCTCCTCACAATCTGTCCTCCGATATTGCTGTTGTTTTAGGCCGAAAATTCTGCTGCTTCGACTTCTATAGAGTCTGACATGAAGCTTGATGATCCCTCAAAGTCTCCCGGAGGGTACTCGGACATTTCCGATGACGGTGTAGCTCCTCAACTACAGAAGGTGAGGTGTTATTTTACAAATTTCGTACCTTCCTCTTCATTGGACGGTGTTGTCTGCGGCAACGCTTTGTAAACGCTTGTAACAGTTTTGGGCGTTCTCTGAATGACTCTCTTTAAGAAAAATAAAAGCAAGTGTTCTCACGTGCACTTTGAGAGAAGTGGGACCCACTCGAGCAACGTGTCACGGGTCGACTAGCTTAACATGAAAGATTGTGGTAGTTAGGGCAGAGAAAATGATAGCTCTGAGCTTTTTTGCATTCACCCGATAAGACTAGGCAGTAATTTCGTGTCCAACATAGATGCTGGAGATTACGGGGTTTTCCCTAGCACATTTTGGTGTGAACAGTAAGATTTGTAAAATGCATGCTGTTACAGGAGGAACCCACTTCTGATGTTCGAACGCCTCTCTTGATTTCAACGGGTCCACCTTGCAGTTCAGTACCGGAAGCTGCTAATGTTCTAACATCGCCTGAATTTGCTCCCAGCCCTCGAGAAGCGGCACCAGGTTTGTGAACTTTATCAGGTTACCTCCTGCTTGAGCTTTCGTGGATGGTCCTGTTACGAAACCATATATGTAGGAAGCTAAAAGGGGAAGAAGCTGTTCATGCTTTGAAAGTGCAGAAGTAACGTTGCGAAGCGAGGAGATGGGCTTTTCGAAGGGGGGGGGGGAAGGGGAGGGAAAACTCCTGCATGGGTGAGCAACTTATCATGCGTGAAAAGCTGTAATTTGTGAAGTCACAGCGACCATAGAAGGTCACGCAGACGAGAATGCGCAGAGAAAAAAAGGAAGGTGACGCTATCAAGGGGATTGAGTTCCGCTAGTGCGTCGCATTATCGTTAACCTAAGAGTATTTTTAACAGGCAACAAATTGGCTCACTTGAACTTTACGTTAAAAACCGATGTGAAAAAGCTCATTTCAGACTCACTACCTCCGGCATCACAGCAGTCGAAAGTGTCTCGCCCCTCGTCAAGACCAATGGCACCTGCAACGCCGACAGCGCTTCCTTCCTCATTTCAGCCTGTTTCTGGTACGTCGTTAGTCTGCAACTTTGGTATTTGTTGTAAAAAGTGTTCGCGATAACCGTTTTCGAATATTATGCGTGAAAAGATTAATGGGTATAAACCTGCTCTACAGCTCTTGAACGTGGACACGTCAAGTTTCACAAGGTAACATCAAGAACAGGGTAGGGATGGGTGGAAACTATTAGTACGACTCTTCCGAATTTCCTCCTCCAGTGGTACCCCTCCCTCAACTTATCTATCGTCTCGTGGAATTTTGAGGTGGTTGTTAGGTCTGAAGGGGAAGGACTGACACTTGTCAGTAACTTTTAAAGTAGTAATTGTACCGCCATTTAGGGGAGGGGGTGCGTTGGCATAGGTGTGGCGAACGTTGGGGGAAAAATTAGCAGCAAAAAGATCTTCTCTCGAAATGCCAATACGGCCCCCTTTATGAATATCGCGCAACAGTGCTGTTCTCTCATCAGAAGTCCTGGAGGGGTATTCCCTGGCAAAGATCATTACGGAGAGGCAAGAACTGTGAGAGAGGATATCTCTTCGTTCCATCTCTTGACATTAACTCTACCTCTCAGCTGCTAGGATTATGGCAGCCTGGCTCTCTGTATTGTCGAGATATATCTCGGTGACTAGGATCATAGGGTTGAATTTGGCTAGATTCGGGTGTATACCTATGCAAACAACAAGATCCACCCACCCAATAGGAGTTTCCGATAGCTCAGAAGAAAGTGTCCTCAGTGTTTTCTCGAGGACGATTGTTCGCGAACGCTGTTTTTGATAAGAGAATATCGACCATGAAGCTTGGAGTGGACGTTATCACTATTGCTTTATGCTGATTTCTCAGTTCATACTTTGTGAACATGAGGAGTCCGCAATTTGGGGGAATAGGTGTGAACGAAAGATTAAGCCTTGATCTGACGAATCTGCGGTTTTGGAAAACGTGGTAATTGGGAGAATGCTGTAAGTTGTGTAGGATTTCAAAGGGATTACTAACGGAAAATTGTCCCCTGTAGTCGTCAGGGTTTGGTTTTTACTAGCTTACATAACGAGCCGAGACCGCGCCAATGAAAGAAAGTCCAATGTCTCGAATGGGGAATTGCTACGAAGTCCGCCGCCTTATTCATGCCAGGCGCGTATACTCTGCGCGATCGCGCCGCAATGCACCTGTCATTCCCCAATGGGTCCTTGTTCTCTCTGCCCCCCACTTTTGAGTGAGAGTGTTCACTCGTATCCTGCAGGCGTTGTTTTCGATGAGTTTCAGAGTACACGAGTGGCCCACGAGCTTCCGCGCGCCTGCGCGACGCTGCCACCCGCGAATGGGAAGTATCCACCCAGGAAATGGCATGCAGTCCTTTTATAAACCATTACCTCCCTCCTCCCGGCTTGCCAGTCCTTCCCACTACAATGTGCTTTGAAAGAAGACCGTGCTCTTCTTCTTCTTCTCCCTAGCCTTAGGTCCGCCGTCAAGTCGCCAAGGCCGTCCGCTAGAAAGAAATGCTAAGTTAATACAGTTCAGAGGTTCACGCTATGTTCAGGACATAAGGTTAAGTCGTCGTTATCGACCTGAGATCCCTTTATAACCATATTGGCTTGCGACTCGGCTATGAAGCCCTTATCCATTCTCAGTACGCTTCTCTCTAAGGCAGTGCAGTTTTTGACGAGGATTTCTGCGCCGGAGCCACAGCGGGTTGATCTTCACCTCGAGTCTTTTGGTACTCTAATCCTCATGGTCGATCGGAGTTTCTCTCCATTATTCATTGTTACTTGGTTTTGTTGCAGCTGAGCGCAACCGAACTGCAATGAATGGTGCAGCAGTAAATCCCATAGTGAATGCTTTGGACGCCCAACGCCAGTTTCGGCGAATTTCCAGCCCCAACACGCTGTTGCTACTATTCGTTTTTTGCGATTGCTTTCGCATCTGTCTATGCCTGTACTTCGACTGAGTCTGTCTAATAAGAGAAAAGCGTTCTTTATCGACGGATTAGCCGAAGTACACATACTGCTGATTCGCCATGAAGTATAACGAGTTGCCAGCTGAGTGAGTATTATAAAAGTACATGTCTAAGCTGTGTTCATACTTTGCGCACGTAGCGTAGCGCCTTCCAGCGTACGCAAGCGGCAGTGTCGGGGAAAAGCGGTAGGTATCGGATCTACGCACGCTGGCGTAGCGAGGGCACGGGAAGCATAGCTATCGATCTAGCTTCACCAGCGTTTCTCCAGCGTTTTCCCAGCGCTTGCAGCGACGGGGCTAGAGAGTATTGAAAGTAGGAGAGTACAAAATACTCTCCTCCCTTCAATACTCTCTAGCCCCTCTCTAGCCCCGTCGCTGCAAGCGCTGGGAAAACGCTGGAGAGAAACGCTGGTGAAGCAGGAATCGTAGCCATGATTTCCCGCAAGCCTCGACTACAGCAAGGCGTTGCGTAGCGACGCTAGCGTACGCTTGTGACGCTGGGAACGCTAGATCGATATCTATCCTTTCCCCGACACTGCCGCTGGCGTACGCTGGAAGCGCTACGCTACGCTACGCTGCCGCAAAGTATAAACGCAGCCTAATCATTCTTAGAAGGCTACAGCGGTTTCACGGTCTTAGAATACGTTTATACTGTTCGCGTCAGCTTAGCTTGCGCTGATGGATACGTTACTTCATTGGTCCTCAAAGTAAGCTCACCGCCCCCCCCCCCCCAGAATGCTGACGCAAAGTATGAAGGCTTTCACGCTTGAGCTCTTCCAGAGATGGCGAGCTCCACAGCCCGTCATGAGCTATATTCCTCAACGGGAGGGTGGGAGCAAGCCCTTATTTGATCTGTAAAGGATTTGTTTGCATTGCTGCTTTTCGCCAATACAGATGCACTGTATCCGTCCTCCTCGCCCACCCCTCACGTCACTCGAGAATCGGAGCTGCTATGGAAAAAATTCCCTCATTCCGTGCGGTGGATAAGTTACGAGGCCTCAGTCACCATGGACCTTGTAACTTATCCAGTCTCTGAACGGATGCTGATAGATCTCCTTTATGAGAGGTTTTGTGGGAAGCTATCGGAATTCAATTAGATTTCTTTGATACGTCAGGGGAACAATGCGAGTTGACCGCTTCGCTGGAGACAAGCAACTATTGTGGCCTCCTTCTTGGTACTTTTTTTTCCTAAGCAGTGAAGAGTAGGAACCACGAAGTCGACTGCCCCTCCTCTCATATACATCAGCGTGCATTGCCTTGTACACTGAATCTTGGACGGTGGAATGGGTCGAGGCATTGTGTCAGGTCCGACGGCGCGGATGCGTCGCGGAAGCTTCTGGACGCTATTCCTCAGATGACATAAGTTCAGAAAACTAGCATGTTTATCAAAAGGACGTTGGTCTTGACAATGTTGACCCGGAGTCGGGTGGAAACCATGCTATTTATAAGGTGGCACACATGGAATACCGCCTTTGTAAATATCATTTGAGACCCAAGTTCACGGTTCAGCGAAGAGTGCGTTCATAATTTGCGTCAGAGTTTTGAGTACACCAACCCACATCAACGCATTCAAGCGTACGCCTGTGTTTTCATCGACCAGGAAAGTATAGGTGTCAGTCGAGCTCTCTTAAAACTTCCCATCGATGCCTGTAATTTCTCAGACGCTCAAAGCGTTCAGAGGGCTGGCGTGCGCTCAAAGTGCTCGAAGCGCGAAGTATGAATGCAATATATATTTGCATTGTGGTTAGATCTTTGATTAAATATATGATGGCCTCGTGAGTTCCTTAAACGTTTATTTGAGTAACGCTTGAGCATAGCCCGTCTTCTTCTGACCAGGGAAGGTCAACAGGTCGCCATGGCCATTCAAGATGGCATGCATATCGACGTGTAGGTCTTGGGACGCTGAACTCAAATCTGCTTTCAGAAATTTGCCGAACGATTCTCTAGAAGGAGTTAGGGGGGGGGTGGGAATGGGGTTCTAGCATAGCACTCGCCGATCCTCCTGTTGCGTAGCTCAAGTTAAGTTCGAGTATAGACAGATGGAAGTGGTCGATGGTGTAGTGGATATGTAAGCTTGCTTCATAGATGGGAGGTCAGGGTTCGATCCCTTGACACGTTTGACTTTTTTTTCGTAACATCTTCTGCAAGTCCAGAAATATACTTCTATCCGTTATTTTGTCAAGGTTGCTCTTACTTGCAGCAGGAAAAGACTGTCGGCAACTTGTGCTTCTCTTTCAAGACTTTTAGGCAGTATTTACCCTTTACTGCCCAAATCATCCGAAATCAGGCCAGTTTTTGACCGACTTTTTTCTCCGTGGACAGATTTCGCTCAAATGTTGCTGCTGGGACAGTTTGACCTCCTGAACATGAATATTTCATCCGCTTGATACAAACCACCTGGCGCCCGTGCCACCGGCGCCGGTGATTTAGGGTATTTTGGCGTCGGCACCTGTGGCGCGGGCGCCAGGAGGTTTCGTACCGAGCGGATGTGATATTCATGTTCAGGAGGTCAAACTATTTTCTGGACTCGCAGAAGATGTTCCGAAAAAAAGCAGAATGTCAAACGTGTCAAGGATCGAACTCTGACATCCCATCTATGAAGCAACTTACATATCCACTACACCATCGTCCACTTCCGTCTATACTCGAACTTAACTTGAGCTACCTACATGAGGATCGGCGAACGCTATGCTAGACCCCCCCCTAACTCCTCATAGAGAATCGTTCGGCAAATTTTGAAAGCAGATTTGAGTTCAGCGTCCCAAGACCTACACGTCGATATGCATCTCATCTTGAATGGCCATGGCGACCTGTTGACCTTCCTGGTGAGATTGGGAAAACAGATGTGGGCTGAAGCATTCAGGACATTTTATGAAAAGAATAGAATTCGATGTGTCTGTGGCTCAGCGTGTTCAGTTGTTGCGACCTTAGTATAGATCCGCTTGTAACATTATGATTTCCTTCAATTTTCCGAGGAAAAGTCTATTTCAGTGCCGGTGACACCATCTCCTGGTGGATTATACATGCCCTCGTTTGCTCATCAATGATTCTCCATATGGCGACAACAGCTTGCAGCAGCGCGCCGTCAGTAATGCTGCTTCTTCACGGACACACAAGCCTTTACAACAGCAACTCGGCAAGATCTCTCAACAGCATCTCAAGCCAACTGACGGTCTGTGAATTATCGCTCGTGGAATTTTCACGCGCTTAATATAAAATTTTTGCAAAATTCATGCGCTATATGTATATGAAAATTTTTGCAGACGCGTCAGGTGGAGTGTTAGCTGCTCCGAAGACGATGCAATCACCTGCAGCTCAGAACCTCCAACGGCCATTTGGTATGCAAATGATGCCGTCTGGTACAGGTGAGCAGCGAGCGGCCCAACGTGTTTGTTCTATATACCTATGTGGTCAAAACAACACCAGCTATAGGAATTTTATGGAAAATAGGAGATTGGGCTGAAGCGACTCTGACTGGCGGTTTATAGGCACATCAGCAGTTGAAAGATAGTTCGCTACAGTTTATAAAGTTAAGGAATAACAGAGTAATACGGTAGCTAAAAGTGCCATTTAGATTAAAAAACATTGATAACAGTGGAAACGCACAATTTCGGTTATTCCGATAAATACCGTGATTACTCGCAACATTAGGTCAAATTAACCACAGTTTCAAGAGAACGCCCATGATAGGAAGGAAAATTCCTCGGAGGTGAGGCTTGGAAAACCGAGGAACAAACGGGGCACGTCAGTGATTCCCAATGAGGGGTCATATTGGTCGCTGGAGGGAGGATGTCGTATTTGCCCTTGAGATGAATATTTTTGATTTCACTTTTCTCGGTTTTCCTCTTTCAAGTGCGCTATCCACTCCCCTCGCTCCCCTTCCAGTCTCGACGGCAGTTTTTGGGAGAATACCGGCAAATTTTGGTTATAAAAAGTTTCGGAAGTGGTAGGAAGTTTGGGGAGTTTAGAAAAGATGGTAGTTTAGGATGAGGAAGGGGTCGTAGCAGAGGGAGAATTCTTGAAGGCTAGGTCGTTTTTTAACGGAAATTTCCCTAACAAGAGGATGCTCTGGGCGCGAATCCCAGGCGGCGTAAGGCAGCGTTCAGACTTCGCGACGGCAGTCGCGCGTTCGACGCGATCGATGCAGTCGAAAGCATGCGCATCGATCGTGTCGAACGCGCGACCGAAGCGCTGCCGTCGCAAAGTCTGAACGGTGCCTAATCGCACAACGGGATATTGTGTGCGTTAACGGACCCAAGCCTTCAGTTTTATGCACAGTTCGTATATAGACTGTTATCCTGATTTATAATGTAATGTTTAGGTCAACACCAAGCTGCTATGATGCAAGCGGCGGCTGCCCAAGCGCAGATGGCTCAGATGCATCACATCTACATGCAACAAATGGCTGCTGGTGCAAGAGGGGCGCAGTATTCGGTAACATAAAGTTTAATTGTCGTTTTTGCTCTTGCTATGAAACGAAATGCTGACATTTTTGTTGAATTGCTGATTGCTGTTTTTGTAGTTGGCTGGTACTTCTGCAGGGGCGCACGAAATGGCACAGCTGGTTGCTCTACAAGGTTTGTGTGAATTCATTGTACAGATTCTTTGAAAGGACTTAGTTGTCATATGTACAATCCGCTTCGTAAAAATGGTAGAAGGGGTTTGGAGAATGGAGAAAGTAGTTGAATATCCTAATCAACAGATTTTCGCTAGAGCGAACGTCATTCCATGACAAACAATCTCGGTGGATTCAAATTCGAGGCAATCTGCTCAATTAGCGAAGCAAAATGAAACTGACAGCTCATTGGTCCTCGCGGTTTGTGATCATTCATCGCGTCACTGAAAAACTAAAAACAAAGTTATGGAAAGGTTTTGGAGTCCATTTAATTGTCTACGAATCATCTAAAATTACCTTGTATTGGAAAATTATGCTTGTATGTCAAGTTTAGCCCCCCTCCCCCCACACACGTTGGAGAACTGAAAGTGTTCCGCTAATCTTGAACCGTCTGTGATGGCGGTGCTCTAAGCCATTGTGCACAATATCTCCCCTGTTACTGTTCCTCATTTTGAGCGCTCTGCAATGCGTCTGGGTTCTATTTTCTGCATAATGTTCAGTGATCAC
>MU913207.1:0-13658 GCA_036418165.1 Cooperia oncophora
CATACATACATACCGACAAACCGACACACAGAGTTAGTGGTTTATAGAATAGAAGCATTGTAATTTAAGGCCTGACGAAGGCATTATATGCCGAAAGCTTGCCAATAAAGTGGTTAAACAAGTCAAGAGCTTCAAGCACACTGTTCAAGAACATATTATTTGTTTTCTACAAATGGCCTCGATGGTCCATGTTGTTCTGTTCTTTCCATTCAGGTCCTTCACTGCGGGGCACGGGCACTCTTGCCGCACATTGTGGACAGCCGGTGGAGTCAGCATTAGCACCGCTTGGGGTCCTCGCTACAGACGTCGACGATCGTAGAATACTAGGCGCTAGGCGGTTTCGTATTCATGCTCAAGGGGGTCGCAGATTCATGCTCAAGGGGGTCGAACAATACTTCTGCACAAATTTCAAGACAAATCTGACTTGTAACTAGCGATTCAACCTTCAAAAACGGGGAGCGGTGAAGGGTAAACAGTGCCGGAGAACCTTCACAACACTCTTTAGCGAATTGTTCAGCTGGCTTGATAGGCAAGTCTGAGCTCAGGGTCTCGGAATGCGTGCAGAGGGTACGGCTCTTTCCTAGTCCCATTGGAAAAGAATCGAAAAGAGAAAATCAATGAAAAATTTGGTGGTCCAGTGAAATCGCCTGAGAGAAAGACCGATAGAGGAAATAATTTTTTATCAAATACATTCTATACATCTTTTGTCACACTCGAAAGCATTAAATTAATTAGAAATTAGCTAAAATCTTGAAAATAATAAGCCAATAAGGCCACTAAGGGAAGCGAAAGTGCAGAACAAGAGTGTAGCTCCATAACTCATCTCGAAAAACCCGGTGGTAGAAATGGGCGGTAGCATAAAATACATAATTACCACTGAACAGTTCATCTAATAACATTGATTTTCGTATCTAAGTTCTTCTGGCAGATCAATGGCATTCATTTAAACACCACCAGAGCGAACTTTTCTAGCATACACGATAGCACCGATACCAGCAATTCCAGCAACTGCAACGGCTGTAGCAGCACATCGAACCTGAAGCCAGAAGTGAAATATCTTTCATGCTACAGACACGCAATGAACAAAAGGGCAGATCTCCGACAATTTTTCCGATTATGGGTACAGAAAGAAGCAGGAGAGCCCCAGAGCCAGCGCATAGTCAGAAAGGTTGTCGTGCCACTTGCCTTGAGGTCTTCACTTCAAGCAAAAGCACGATCAATCCCAAAGACGTGTGGGACTAATACGCCTAGCGCAGGAGAGAACTCGAAACTACTGAGCACACGCTGCGAGACGCCTTTGCCAAGGAAGGTACCCCTACAGCCTCTTTCAAGCTGCACCATGTCCGCCCACAAATGTCCGACCGATGCTGATGCTCGTATCGCTTCATTTGCGAAGTACAATATGAAGCGAAGGGACTGATATGAAGCAGGCTGCGGTGCTGCATGGATATATGAGTACATATGCAACTGCATCTACCGTAGCACTTAATGACACAATGAAAAGTCTCCAAGAAAAGTCGACTTTTAGGTTGTCCAGAAAGTTCGCGACATTTTCGAGCGTTTTTTCCGAACCAAGTTTATTCCAGTGAGAAGCAATTTTGATCAACAATATATATGTTACCTTCATCGACAACTTGTTGCCAGCCTACCAAACAGAGCGTAGTTGCCTTGCTTCCAGAGGTCTTTTGGTTTTGTGTCGAGAAAGCAGGGGCATTTTTGAGGTGCTTTTGACAGTCGTGTTTTTCACCCAGAAGCTGGCCGCTGAGGAGCTAGTGTGGGTGACAGTGAAAGATCATGTCAGTGCTACACGAAGACTTTGGTGAAATTTACCAGCTAAGCTGAAAGGTCTCGAGCAGTGTCATTTTCGAAACGTGTGACCCTGAGCTGTGGTGGAGTAGGCAAACATTGCTGGGTTGTGGAACCAAATGATGGAAATTTTCATGCACCCTTAGCAGTAGATTACAGGAGGACCCAGCTGGTTACCACAGTCACCAAAGATAGAAACTTCCTGCTGTAAACGCCGTGAATGGTTCACCACACGCACACTGTCATTTTCCTACTCCATTGATGGGTTGCAAGACCACTTTCGCCCTTTCTGAAGGATATAGCTACTGCGCTCCTGGGAATGGTTCACCCAGGGACATCTCCTCCTTATTCAGTCACAGTCGTTGTTCAGCCGTCTGTATGGCGAGCGGGAGCGGGAGTAAGCCGTAGACAGTACCTATATGCCCTTCCCTTTGAGTATCGGTCAACTCATTAGAAAAATTTTGATCTGATTTCAATACTTTTTTTAAGGGAGCGAGGCCCCTCTCATTTGTGCTTTGGGACCAGTCAAGTGTAAGGAATAGATAGCAAGTTGATTCGTACGAATTGGTTTTAATCAAGGAACGCAGTAGGTCCAAATCCGAAGACAGATGGCCTGCGTGGACGAGGTTTGTCTTCCAAGTAGAAGTCACATAAGCGAAAGCGGGGCCATTTCAGCACCGTATTATGGAAGGTAGCACCAGAACCTAACTCAGAAAAATGCCGCTTGTGGCTCCAACCACGTTGTGGCTTGGTGGAGATTCATATAGCGAAGTGTGTCGAAAATGATGAATTTCAATTACCGTTTTGGATATGAGAACAGCGACTGCGAGGGACGGTAAAGAAGCTGTGGGATGCTCACTTAACACACTTCCCATAGACCACATGATTGGATCTCGAAATGGCTGCGGAAAGATTTGATACGAGGGCACTATTTACCCATTCACGAATGTCACATTTGCTCGGCCCGAAATTTCCTGGCGCAGGCGTTGGTGCCAAAATACCTCAAATCACGGGCGCCTGTTTTGCGGGCGCGAGGAGATTTCGGGCTAAGCGAATGTGACATTCGTATACGGGAAGTCGAACCTTCTTAGGAGACAATACTTTGAGCCAGAATCTGTTCCACGGAGAAAAAAGTCGGTCAAAAACTGGCTCAATTCTGGATGGTTGGGGCAGTAAAGGGTAAATAGTGCCGATACGACATTTGAAAAAATGTCTCAAACTTTCGGGACAACGTGGTAATTCAGGGGTCGAGGAATGATCACCTTTACCATTCTAGAAGATGAGTTGATTCAAATGCTTCTACGACCGCGTGGAAGCCAGAAGGATGGCTCATTCCGAGAATCCAGACTATAGGGTAATTGAGCCGCGCGTTAGGATAAGGCTGGACCTAACGTTGGGCACCACGGAGAAATACAGGGGGGGGGGCAAAAAAGTCACTTTTCTTCATTGACTTTCGAGGCGCTATAAGTTACACTTTATTAAATTCTGATCGGACATTTTTACCACCATATTGAAGAGCATATTAAATACTATCATGACACTCCGCCACAGCCTTCTGGACGAGCGCCATCGAGAGATTCTGGCACGCGACCGCGATGTGGTGCCTGAGATCAGCGAGATAGTCGATTTCTCCGCCACCGTAGACCACCCTATTGAACTCCGCCCGAACCGGGTAATTGAGGGGATTCAGGTCAGGTGACCTACTTGGATATTCCATCTTCTTTAGGTACTCAGCCCCCTTCCATTCCAAGTAGGCGAGTGTTTCTCCAACGCCCTTCGATTTCATGTGGTGGCACTCAATGCTGTAGCAGTACAAAGTTTCCAAGAAGGTACGGGCGACGACATGTGAGGAGGATATTCTTCTCGAGTTGCTCGATGTAACCGCCAGCGCTCACCTTCAGTCCGGGTCCAATATAGGTCTTTCCATTCCAGGTACGTCCGGTCCATACCATCAACCCGCGCCTTGGCGACTGCGGTGAAGATGATGTCCTAGACCGTAGCGACGTTGTCGGAGCTGCTCGATGTTGGAGGTCATCCAGATCGAGAGTACTGGTCTCCAGGTCTATCCATGGGTGACTCCACACGAAGTTTCGCAGCTGTTTGGAGGTGACATGAATTCCAAAGGTCTTCTCCAGTCAGGCTGCGACTGGAGATGACTTCATATTTTGGTGTACATGAAGGTGATGGGCGAGAGCCAGCTCCTGCTTATAGAGGAACATCTTGGGTATCTTCCGCCCTGGTACTCGTATCCACGTCCTCTGTCTGGGCTGCGAAAACTTTGCTGATATGTGACTCGGTCGAAGTGACTTTTTTTTGCCCCCTCCCTGTACATTAGAGCTTCGTTGCCAGACGTCGCCCTATCGGACAACCACTGCTTCCGGTTCTTCAAAATACCTCCAACGGGAAATAAAACAGCTCACCGGAGGAAAGCGAACACCACCTGCCTGAGATCTTCGAGATTCAAGTAGGGCTTGTTCTATGAGAGTGGGATATCGGTAAGGGCTTTAAGACAACCTAATATTTGCCAACCCTTTGGAGTCATTACTAGATTCAAGAAACTCACCGCGGCTGGATTCTTCTCCATCCACTGTAGGAAGTTCTCGTATGGAGATTTTTGCGCAGATTTCTTTTCCAATGTTTCCTGAGACGATTCAACTTTACCACTCTCTACCTCAGCACCTTTCTTTTCCTCTTCTTGCGCAAGCGGGTTCACGACTGCAGTCGGAACATCCTATACTAAGAACTACAGTTCTTTGAAAAAAAAAAACAAAAAATCATGTGTACCTTGCTCTCAACGACGCCAGCATTTTGGCCATCTGACCTCCCACCATCTGCCTCCTCAACCTGAAACAAGAACTCGAACTAAAAAATTTCTGAAGATTAACTTAACGCACCTTAGCCTTTAAAGCACCAGCATTATGCTCATCAGAGTTCCCGTTATCTGCATCGTCAATCTGCAACAAGCGAGGCTCTTTATATAAATAGTTCATAGAAGTTTCGAATCGTCTTTTAACAACGTAAGATACTTCGCAGAGGAATATATGGTGGGTCCAACCTTAACAAAGTCTCCAGGATCAGAATCGACACTTTTTCGCAAAGGAGTTTTGTGCTCAGATTCCACCTGGAAATAATCTTCAATCGTGGTCCCCTGAGCACTTGGAACAATAACGATCCCTATGAAAAGTTATTAAACGAAGGAAATGTAATAACTGTCGGTTGTACCCCGAAGTCTTTCACAGCAAAACTTTGGAAGAGTTCTCGAAGTTATCTCCTGGAGCTAAGATTTCACTGCAATCAAAAAGGCCACCAGTCTGATACTGCGAAGAAAGCGATCTATTAAGTATTCATTTTTGATACTGATGGCATAGTCGTGTTGTTGGTGGCGGATGGTGGGGCGTGTCAGGGAGGCTCGGCACGCCACCAGCTCGATCTTACCAGCTGTTTGAGTGACAACAATTGGTCAAAAACGACTGATGCGAACGAAGGACTGCCTCGCTTGCTCGCTTAAGAAACTGGTCTAAGATGGGGTTGGCGCCGCACCAAAATCCACCCCCCCCCCCTCTGGCACGCCCTATCAGCCGCAGCGAACAAGACTGTAAGGGCTATCAGGCTGATTAACAATTTCCGGAACAGACTGACTGTTTCCGAAAACTGTTTCTCTTGAGTTTCTCTTGTCGGTTTGAGAGAGCTTAGGGCTATACGGCGGAAGTGGAAGATCTATCTCTCCAAACTTCTTTTATTTTCTCAGGATTTCTATCGTGACATGGAGTCGAGCGTCACTAGAAAAAAAATTAGTTAAACCAGTCTCTCTTGCAGGTTGGTGAAATGCGAGCAAGCTGCGAGCAGGGAGGTTATGCACTACCCTACCTGTCAGTTTCCAAGGCAGTTTCTATCGCACTCTCGAGGTCTTTGCATCGGTTTCACTGGAACTCCTTCTCGTTGTGAAGAGCCGTAGCCAACCAGCAGCGCTCACTCCTAATAGCCACTGTATTGGATGACCCATCGTACATGCTATGAGAAACCAAGGGGGCATAACGATGCCAGATCACGTCTAGAGGTGATGCAAGCCCATAACATATGAAATATTTCTGGTCCATGGATTTTTCCCAGGTTTCAGATTTTCCCTTGATGATGGGGAAGTCTAGTACTGCTTTCCTAAGCTGAAGGTGCTCTACCGAAAAAATTGCGAGAGTGCCAATCCTTCCGAGTGCGCTGTGTAGAGGATTGGAAAGAAGTGTTCCGGTTTCCGGTTTCTTGGGCAACCTAGTACTATAGACGTAGGGAAAACAAAGACTACGACGGCATTTGCTACTGTACTCACCAATTGTGAAAAGGTGTACAAAATTATGGAAGACGCGCTACAAAGGTTCCCAGGATTGTACGAGTAGTCCCAGAAGGCAGAGGGCGCCCCCTGCGTGAGCGATAAGCAAGAGATTGAGGATGAATGAATAGGAAGGAAACGTGGAGGACGAGCGAGATGGTCCAAAATAAAGCAATTCGAAGGACGCGCGCTAGACTACTTCTATCATGAGGGGATCTTACAATAAGGTATCTTATTATAAGGTAATCGCGTAATGTCCTTCAGGCTACGTTCAGACCATATTCAGAGGGCACACTGAAAGGAACGTATACGCGCCGAACTGTAGGATCAGAGAAAAGCTCACAGGATTGACGAGCAGGTCGACCACATCGAGTGGTCCCGCTCAAGTGGAAAAGCGGATATTAGTTGATGTCTTCTCCTTTTCTCATTGTGCGGTATGAGCTTCTTAACCAATCGTTGTGCACTTAACGGCCGTGGGCACGAGTACTATAGGCGGGCGGTTGTCGCCAACGTCATTGGTGGAAGGAGGTGAGTGGGTGTTGCCAAACGCCCTCTCGCAGCCCTTCCACCAGTGACGCTGGCAACTACCGCCCGCTTCATCGTGCCCAGGCTTGCCTTTGAGAAGCATTTCCCGCTGCTGTCAACACTGCTTTTGCAGTAGCTTAAAAATCTCGATTTTTGCCTCAACGCTGGCAACCTTCGCTCTCATACAGCAAAACTCTATCCCAACGAACCTCACTGAGAGTATCATTTCCTTCAGTCTCCACTGGTGTAACATCCATACTCGGTACCGCTTCCAGCGGGATACTACCTTCGATAGAAGAGGTATCCTCCTGAAAACCGTTGGAATCATACTGCATAAGAAGTTAGCAATAACTTGGAAAGAATCGAATGCTAATGCTGCTGACTTTGTTAGTTTCGGAGTATTCCTCCAAAACTTACTTTCCAACCGTTTGAAAATGGATACACCTAAGATCTCGGAGGTAGAATGGGCGTGGCTGCGCACATTATTTAAACACGGGTATGCTGAGTTTCTCGTGGGATATTTGCTGATGAGCAACAAGCATCCTGCATTGTGTAAGACACACACTTGTTAACAATTGTTAATGGTAGGACCCTATTAGTAGTGCAGTCCCGCACTTTGAATGAAGTATTCAACCACGCCCTCTCCATCTTTGTCATACGGACTGTACTATGAACAATAGGTGAGGACATTCAAGAGAAATGCGCTTGTTTGTGACCTTTTGAAGGTGCTGGCACACATATAGGGATATATAAGAAGAACCCTTGACCAGGAATAGAAAACCGGGAAATTTAGCTGAGGAAATTAAGACAACCATGGGTGTCTTGGACGCAGGAAGGGAACAGAACACATGTCCACGCTTTGGTTCGGAAACAGGTTGGGAAATGCTGGTGTAGTAGAATTTTTCTGCTCAATATGTTAACGTGGAAATCACTGCAGTGAAGTCTCTCCACTGGGAGCGCGACCAGACAATGCTACCTTCACAAAGTAAAGGCATGCAATCTAGGTTTAGACACCATCAGAGCATAAAATGCCAAACGATGTGTTGAAGGGCTCATCACCCAGACTAACGATCAGAAATTTCAATTGAAGATTTTCCTACCTGGGCTACATTTCCAGGATCCGGATGCTGTGGGGTGACTTCCGGTTCCTGAAACATTTGATCGAATTTCAATTTGAACTGACAACAGAAAATCATGTTCAATTTCTGTTGTGACCACAACAAACACCTACCTGCACCTGATTCCATGCCACGCGCTCCCTAGGAAGGTTTTGCCCCTTGGGTAATCGAGGGCCAGGAACGTTTTCGTCAAAATGTGCTGATTGTGGTTCAAATCTTGTTCATGACTTGAACGTTAGGTGTAAAGGCAAGTGGCCCGGTTACCACGCGTGCGGTCCTGGAAGCAAATTCGCATCAGCTTCTGCTCAGGCCTCTCGCCCTCCGGGCTGGGCGGTTACCAATGTACCATGACCCGGACGAAAAAGGAGGATAAGGCCGATTCGACTCTTCTTTTCTCAGGAATTGCCTGTGGAATAAGTACGGTTAGCCGGAGCAAGAGGCGCCTGTTAAGCCATAGATGGGAGCCCGATCCTGGAGCTCTTCTCGGGAGGGTGACAAGACAATGGCTGTGGCATGGCAAGCCCGCGAACGCCACTTGCATCTAGGTCAGTTACGTTCAAAAAGACTTCTTCGAATTTGTATAGAAGTAGAATGGAGGTGGCATCCCCAAAAGAGATCGATCAACGGCGAAAGCTTTATCCTTTCACCGCTTGGAATATAAGGCCCCATTCCCTGATATGTGAGGGGCGCTTTCATCCTGAAGAGCTGGACTGTCTCAGGTGGTGGCGGGAAGCGGCTGTTGATTCATGCGTTTAATTTCACCGTAGTTCTACTGGTAGTTGGCTGCATGTTGCTCGATAAAATGCAGTCGGGTATTTTTGAAAATATTCAAAGATCAATCAGAATAGAGCAGGCAAAGAAAAGGTAGAAGTTGCCAGCGCTGTGACCAGATAGGTTTCCGTGAGCGTTGTGGCATATGCGCGCCTCTAGGAGTTGCCAAGCGGGCGCCTTACCGCAGGTAGTAAAGGTACCGAGATTAGGTTCCCCTCTACTCTCGATGTTCAGTGTGTTAGAGCTGTAAGACAAACAGCACACTACTAGAACACAATGACTCGAAAACTTACTACTAATGTGATCGGGAAGTTGTCACCAGCATCAGGTATTTCGTTACTTTGCTGTTCTGAAAACGCGAAATAAATTAAGCAGGAACAACTGCACAGGGATAGTAAGTGTTGAAATCTCTAGGCCATCTCATTCAAACGTGGTTATATAGAGCAGTGACAGGAAGTTAAAGGGTTAGGGATGTGGGCTTCCATATCGTTCGGAGGCTAGTACATCTAACAACGTACTCGCGAGTTTTGGCCAACATAGCCACAGATGGAAAACCAGAGAAACTGTCATACAAGGAAAGTGAGCTACTCAAATCCTCGAACCTGCTCTGCTGGGCCTCTAATTACATGAACAGTTCTCATGACAAAAAAAATATGTATCATCTGCTGCAGAAGACCAATGAACGAATAAAAATTGTGGTCGAGGAGGGCCCTTAATGTTCATCCTGCATAAGCAAAGCGGGTGGATAAGTCAAGCGCTGACGTCTGATCACAGAGTATGGACCGTTGCTGAGCGTTCCCCCCGCGACACTGACACTCTGCAACGGCTGGCCGAATTACGCCATCCAAATTGAGGATCGTCGAGAGGATGTCCTATTTTCTCCACAGGGTCATGAGCGCAGAACCGATCTGATGCCTGCAACAGCAAAGTGCTCTGCCCAAAACGCACAGAAGACTATGAAAACGTACCCCGGTCGCAGACGAAAAGACGAAATAGGGTGGTCTGGTTTTCCGAGCTGAAACTCACAAGCGTCTACGTTGAATGAACATATTAGGTTGTTGCATAGGTTCTTTCCCCCGACTTTTTTGTAAATATCTCAATAGCGAACCAGCCTGAAGATTAGAGGTATGCACCATCACCATCCACTACTCGACGCCAACGCTCAGGCAGCTTGTCGATTCCATCGTCCCAGAAGGACGGGGGCTGGGACCCGAAGAAGGCCACAATCACCACTGTGACATGGTTTTGCACTGGTAATTGTGCGGCATTGTAGCCTGCAAATGCAGGGTGGGTGAGTGATAGCTAGTGTGGTGAAAGAGTATCATGTACACGTCACGCACACGTGATGACGAAATACCAACCTCCATGCAAACGAAATACGGAAGGATCAAAACAGGGGGAAAAACTTATGCAACAACCTAATAGATGAGATGAGAATCCATCCGAATCCTGTCAAACCGCTCCATACAAAGGACAAAACCGTCACTGTCGGAGTATATTGCCTGTCCTCGGCAATCAGATCGACAAATGGATGGTACCACACAACTACAAGTAAGGCCACCATTGCTCGTTACAGTGCCAGGCCCAGAGCAACGCTGTTGCGGCAGCACTGGCGACACAAGCGATGAGATTCCTGGGTTCAATCGCCTTATTTGCCTGAGCAGCAGCCATGCGATTTTAACTGTTCTACTCAGTAGAAGGCATTGCCCAGGGCAAACGCTATGACAATTTGTCGACCGCCGAAACTGCCATCAACAACATTTTATTCGCATTGTCAAAGAAAACAGAGCTGCTAAGGGTCCAAATGCTCCCTAGACACTGGGAGTGAGTCAGTGAAGCAGGCAGAATGTACCTGACTTGAAACTTTGTTCTTCTTCGTTCTATTTAATAGAACTTTCCACGTTTTTGAATGAGATGACCTAACAGAAAAGGCTGACTGAAACAGTTCAAGAATCCTGAACAAGAAAAAGAATTATGAACGATGTACACAAAGAATTTTGGAAGGAACCTTGCGGAATATCCTTTGTGTCCGTGTCCATCGCACTCTGAGTCGGCGTTATCGAATCGATTGGCCGCTCCTTAACCTGTGAAAAAACTAATGATGACTATCACACCCTATAGCACTGTAAAAACACGATTGTTTCAATAGTAAATACCGCAAAGAGCGCGCTGAAACGTCACTATAGGACAAAGCCTTAAATTATCAGTAAGGCTGTTAACAATAACAAAGCACCGTTGGAAAGGATGCAAGAGAACAATTATGTCAACGAGAATTCTTTTCACCCGTTATTACTCCGCTGAAACCAGCTCCCCTCCCAGACTGCTGAATTAAATATTCTACCCAGCAAACTGAACATGAGCTACTTATACTAAATCCTGTGTAAAATAGTGAAACAAAGAAAACTGCAACGGATGACTGCGGCCTAGTGGGGAGCAACCTTCCGCAAGAGCAGATTTTGCGAGTGAATCAATATTTGCTAACAATATGTGTCGCTGGAATCTATGACATTGCAACGTTTTTCTAACGACGGCCTCATTCTGCAAGCGTTGGTGTGTTGGCTCGTTCAACCCAACCACGTTTACGACGAAAACACGGTCGCAGTCAATTTGTTTCCCTCATAGTGTGCACGAATAGCAGTACAATTCGCAGGCCCCTGTCGCCACTCCACCCAGAAGTACCAAATGGGTAAAGGATTGAAATAAAGAATATTTTCGCCTTTGATCAATTCTTTTTGTCATGCGGCACACATTTTATTTCCATACAGAACCGTAGTGGCTTATTGAATGCGATGTGGCCTATACAATGACTTGCGGTGGCCAGCCGATGTACAAGTCAGTGGAATTATCCTCCCAGACGAATCTGGTACCAATTTGCCGTCAACAGAGCGTAGAAGGCTTGGCTGGGCGGAGGCCAATCCGGAATATGACTGCGTTCGCGTAGATGTGCTGTTGCCACTACACCACCTCCATCCCAGGGAGCAGATATCAAACAAAATGTTTTTCATATGTGAAGACGAATACATTGATGAAACGGCTGGACCAACCCATGTGCGGACCAAGGAGCATCTATGGCAAATCTAGAATGCGCGTATCGACTGCATTAGGATGTCACAGGTCCGTGATCACAACGGATTTAATTTGGGAGTCACGGTAGAAGTTTTCGAGCGCGAGGACCAGCTTTCGCGCGAAAATCCCGTTACACGAGAATTACTTCACTGTATGAGATTTCGGACTCTGGATAGGTTCAGCTCGAATTCTTCCATCACCGGGCCGCTCGTCGTATGATCCGTCGGATCTGGTTCAGCTATTGAACACTAGGGGACACGTGATACTAGTTCAGACATCACGATTCGGCTTGACCCTTTCAGGCTCCGAAAAAGGCGAATCCGCCGAAATACCAACTTATGCACTACATCAACATATTTTATGTTTATAAAATGCTACAGTCAAGACACAGCATCGTGTAAGACCCAACAACCCAGTAAAATCACACAAGCAATGCAAGTTTGCTGTCAAGCGGGGATATATATAGTACGCATGAAACAGGAAAATCACGGAAAGTCAACCACCGCTCCTACAACGCCAAAACGTAAATACGACCCCCCCCCTCCCAACAATGACCAAGTACGACCCCCCCCTTTACAACGTCCGTGAAGCGAGAAAAATCAACTATCAAAATAAATTTTTCCCAGCCCAAATACGACCCCCTCTCCTGGCGGCCAAATACGACCCCCCTCCCCCTATTGGGGATTCCCCAACAACGATGTGCCCTGGTTCCTTCGCGTCGCGCCAGTCACGAGTGCACTACATACGCACAATACACAGAAATGCCAGGAAAACTACTCACATCGTTTTCGATTGACGCCCACAGGATACTATCTGAGAAAAGTTCCCAAAAGCACCGAAGTGGCGCAACCCCGTACTATAAGTGCACGATGCACGGGAGTAGAATTTCTATTGTTTATGGTGCCCTCGTTATTCGTGAAAGGATTTACTGTTTTGTAACAGGGTAATGATGAATAAATCGTACTTGGTCGCTGGGGGACGGCATTTGACCCCGACGGGGTTCGGTTGTTGATTTTTTCCCTTCGCGCGCTAAGTGGCACTCGACCACAAAATTTTGGGAAAATTTGGTTAGAAGAGCGTAGGTGCATTGCGAGGGGGGGGAGGGGGTGTGCTAGCGACACCGAAATTACCCAGCTCGATGCTCTACCTTGGTTTCAATCGACTCAATTCTGCTGACTCTGCGTCGATTAGGCCGGTAAGAGGTGAAGTACAGTGTACATGATCCCAATGAGAAATTCATGACAGGAAAAAAAATTCCACCGGACTGAATACGGCTCGATCTCAATCAGGAATTTTTCAACCGTGAAGAATGTTCCACTAAGCACGACTGCACTGCCTCAAAACGGCCGGAATACGACCCCATCCCCTTCCTTCGAAAAATCTCCAAAATTAACGTGCCGGGGTAAAAACAGCCACACATATCTTTGGTAACAGATCCATGCATGGAGCATGGTGTACCAGTCGCACAACAGACTTGTAAATTATCCGATTACTTGACTGTCTGTTACATGAAGAACAGTAAAGAAGGTAGCAGCATAGCGAGATGATAACTATTCCTCTGAAAACCGTTCCTGATTCACATCTCTTACCCAGAAAACACACTAACTCCTCGCACTCTCATCTATGCACATTCTCGTTTGTCACAAAGGTGAACAGTGGAATATTCGCCGATTTATTTGAACCTACTGCGTAAAATAGGTCGTGGTGTCCACACGAAAAACCGAAACGTATGATGGTGAGGTCATCTCAGCTGTGAAATTCCTTCATCTGCAGCTGCCTTGTGCCAAAAAAAGGAAACCTGGGTCTATCTGTCAGGTAGGCGCCCAGATCCGTGGCCGCCGTCGCACCAAAAAGCGATGGCGATCGCACACCATTCAAGCGTAGAGTGGGCATTCGTAATTAGGCGGTCCAGCTGAACAGGTGTTAGAACTAGAGCTTTCAACGGATGGAACGCTCTCCTCACTGACTGTGGAGTTGTGAACGTGGGACATCTCTGGGTCTACAGGCTGGACAACTTGCAAGGAAGGAAGGAAGGACGACCACGAGTTGCT
>MU913207.1:17135-32449 GCA_036418165.1 Cooperia oncophora
CCGATTTATTTGAACCTACTGCGTAAAATAGGTCGTGGTGTCCACACGAAAAACCGAAACGTATGATGGTGAGGTCATCTCAGCTGTGAAATTCCTTCATCTGCAGCTGCCTTGTGCCAAAAAAAGGAAACCTGGGTCTATCTGTCAGGTAGGCGCCCAGATCCGTGGCCGCCGTCGCACCAAAAAGCGATGGCGATCGCACACCATTCAAGCGTAGAGTGGGCATTCGTAATTAGGCGGTCCAGCAGGTTGTTAGAACTAGAGCTTTCAACGGATGGAACGCTCTCCTCACTGACTGTGGAGTTGTGAACGTGGGACATCTCTGGGTCTACAGGCTGGACAACTTGCAAGGAAGGAAGGAAGGACGACCACGAGTTGCTTGAGCGGGGGACTGCCTAAATATGCCTTTGCGAAGCCTGCAAACTTTAACCTCCAACGTCGGCTCGACTTGATCAACCCCTGCTTATGATCTGTGCATAGGATCACAATAGATCGCCTGGAGAACTGTTTGGATCGAAAAACTGCTTGGAAGGCCAACCATATGTCAACTTGTAGGTCTACGGGTACAATGAAGGAGAAATATTTCCATTCAGTTCGTTTGCTCGATCGCTTTCCGCTTTAGCCAGGAGGGGGGTGGGGATGAGCCCGAAAAAACGTTAATGTGACGTTCCAAAGTTATATGGATGTTGCCTTGTTTTGTTGTCTCTAACCGCCAGGCACTCGTGACGCAATCGTACAATTCGTAACAAAATGTCTCCATCCATTACACTGTTACGGAATTACAAAACCAAGTTCAACGAGCCTTTTCCATCCCCTCCTCCCTGAAAAACAGAAATTCTACTCCTGTGCATCGCCTACTTGTAGTACGAGGCTATCATTGATGTGCTCTATAAAACTCTTCTCTGAGAGTATGCACAAATGCTGGCGTCAATTGACAACGATGTGAGTACTTTTTCTGGGAGTTCTGAGTATTTATGCGTCTTTACTGCACTCGTGACACGAATGAATGCCCATTTCTCATGCATAACGAGCGGCGCTGAAGTTTTGTTTTCTACTCGAGAAAAATGCTGCAGAAACCATTGTGATAATGCATCAGCTTACACAGAACATGTTCTCTGTAATATACAAAGTTAACGACGGTTTGCTTGGATTCGGAGGGTAGAAATAGACACAAAAGACGATGGCCTTCCCAATCGTCTTTCCAGAGCGTGAGCAAGGGCAAAGTTACCAAAATCCGTGAACTCATCGCGAGTTATACTAGAAATCCATTCAGCGAGTTTTACACGGATTATATGATGCGATTAGCGAGAGTTTTTGACCAGAGATCTCATCGGAAGACCCACAATATCGTCGCACTAAGACTGAGTGGAAGCACCTACTTTGCAACGAAGTTGCATTTGATGCCAAACCGATGTGGTGACCATGTTCAAGAGATGAAACTACTTCTAGAGCAGGATATTCAGCCAAATCTGCCTTCGATGGTAAGCCTGTGGAAAAAGTGACCTTATTCTGGAAGATTGGGGCAGTGATTGGTAAACAATGTATAACCGAAAATAGCCATGTATCCCTATAATATCATTATTTACCAGAAATCTGGGGTTCCAATCGACAGGCTGATGATATTAAAAAAACGTGTCGCGCCGCGACGGAGCGACGAATTACGATTCTCTTGACCGTCTCCTCGGTACGTGTAATGCCTAATTCAGACGGTTTAAGGTCAAGCGGTTGTAATTGTCGTATCGGGTAGTCAAAACACTCCTAGCAACAGATCTTCACCTATGCTGCCCTCGAAAATAGTCTGCGAAAAAACCAGCTTTATTTTAGGGTTTGGGGCAGTGAAGGTAAATAGTACAATTTGAAGATTATAATGAAACAGGAACCAAGAGAAAGTACCAAATAACTGACGCTGATCAAACTTGTGATTACGGTGCAAATCAGTCAAACAACTCTTTTCCATATTGAGAGAATAATCATGATAACTTTAATCCCGTTCAAATCGCTCCGTGGCAAATTGTTCCACAGCGCACTCTAGGACTCTTAGGAGGCCAACAACGAATCCACTCACCGGATCTTCCTTGTAAAAACGTAGTCGTTTTGGTTTGTAGACAAAACGTTGACGGGGCACGCCGTTAGAAGCTTGCAGAGGGGATCCAAAAGTCGAAATCGCTGTCGGTTCGGTATCCATTCAACTCTACTAAGCAGAGGATCGATAACAGGGATAAGGCAGCAGCAGCGGTCTCTCAGATGAACCGAATTCCAAAGGACAGGTGCTGCGCAGACGAGTGACAACTGATACGTGCAACGGTGAGCAAAGTAAAACTGCAGGCTGTATTGAATGACGAGCCCTTCACACAGACGACTGTTGGCATCAAAACATAAGAGAATGCACGCTTACAACAATTGTTGCACGGTGGCAGCCGCAAGAGAGAAACCCTCACGTAGACGTCCTTGCCGAAACTAATTGCAATCGCCACTTCTGCCCGCATATATCAGTATCAGAATCTTCCCATGGACAACAGAATCCGAGGATATAGAAGTGCACTTGCAAAATGCACTTCCTCCACTTCTACCGAATCTATGAGAACCAGGACACGTCGTACGTTGGTGAACAGCAGCGAGTGTTGTATCTGACAGCCGCTGGGAGGGGAACGTATTTGCCTTCGAGATAGAAGTTTTTGATTACGAAACTTCTAAGTTTTCCCGTTTTACGTACGCTCTACATCCTCGGAGCAGGGGCGGGGAAACTGGAGAAACTGTTAAAAAAAACTTCGAAAAAGTGGTAGAAAGTTGGGAAAATTTGAGAACATGGTAGTAGGGATGAGGAAGGGCGTTGCACCGGAGGTAGGGAATGTACGTGGTCGCTTTTGGAAAGAAATTTCCAACGACAGGACGTGCCTGATGGCAGCAGCGAAACATGGTTTCAATTTTTTTCGTTTTGCGCGCGTAATAGCCCCCTCCCCTTCCCCACCCGCCCCGCTCGACGGCAGTTTCTTGGGAAAAAGTGGTGGAGATTTGGAGGTAATCGGTGGTAGGGTATGAGGGAGGCGGAGGGATAGGGGCCTTCATCCTGATGCAGTACCCTCTTATGAAGATGCCATTTATTTCTCTTCACAGGATCGCAGTGGCTTTCGGTGCATTGGACCACATAATAACTTGAAGGCGCCAGCTGATCTAGTGGGCAGAACTTTCGGCACTATTCACCCTTTACTGCCCCAACCATCCAGAATTGAGCCATTTTCTGACCGACTTTTTTCTCCGTGGACAGATTTGGCTCAAATGTTGTCTCCTGGGGTATTTTGACCTCCTGAATATGACATTCGCTCAGCCCGAAACTTCCTGGCGCCCGCGCCACAGGCGCCGGTGATTTGGGGTATTTTGGCGCCAGCGCCTGTAGCGCGGGCGCCGGAGGTTTCAGGCCGAGCGGATGTGATATTCGTGTTCAGGAGGTCAAACTACCCCTGAGAACAAGTTTTCAGCGAATTTGGTGACTTAAGGTATTTTGGCGCCGGCGCCTGTGGCGCGGGCGCCAGGAGGTTTCGTGCCTAGCGGATGGTTTTCATGTTCAGGAGGTCAAACTACCCCAGGAAACAAATTTTCAGCCAATTCTGCCAATGCAGAAAAAGTCGGTCAAAAAACTGGTCTGTTTCCGGAAGATTGGGGCAGTAAAGGGTAAATAGTGCCGAGCTTTCTTCTCTAGCACTGGGGTACGTGCTACCGTTGGGGGAACGTTTTGCAAAGTACGAATCTGTCCCAAACCTCCTCTGGAACGACTCTGCTCCCGCGCCTAGCCGTTCTTGCTGCCATCTTCCTAATTTCTCCACAACTTCCTACTTACTACCTTTCTCTGTAACTTCTTCTCGACAGAATCTCCAGCTTTCCTCTCAAAAACTGCGCTCTAGCGCGGGCTAAGTAACGCCAGCAAAACGGGAAAAATTTTGAAAATGTCAATAAAAGAAAGCATAAGCAATGAGTACCCCTTCCTCCACCGACCAAGCACGACTTTCATAAGGATCCTCTACATCGCAGTGCCTAGAGTTGATCTGATTCCAGTAAATGGATACCTTAGTGAATTCAATGCCCGGACCATTTGTTAGCTATTAGGACCAATTGCCATTGCTCTACCCCCCCCCCCTCCACTGTCACTCAAATTCGCTTAGTACCATCACTAAATAGTCCATTTCAGAAAAGTTAGGAGTGGAACAGCAACAGATCGATGAATCAAAGGAATAAATGAAATCAAACCGATCTGTATTATTCTATACACAAAACCATGTTCACATGGGGAAAAGAGTGAGCGCATTGATTGTGTACGTGAACGCAGACAGCTGACAATGCGCTTAAGAACGTCTGATCGCCGTTTTTCTCTTAACGTGGACAAAAGATCAATAGCAAAGATCAACATATCGCGATAATTTTTGCAGATGAAGCACTGATGACACCCAGAAAGTGGTAGGTGGTAGTTGTAAATGGAGGTGAAGTGCGAATATGACTTGCTCGATTTCAGGAAATTCTGAAGTTTATCAGTCATGAAGGATTTAAGCAGAGTAATCTTCCTGAACAAATAGTATGAAAGCACAGTGGGAGGCATTGGACTGGTTTTCGAAGATGAAAGCACACAAAACTACGATAGCATGCAAATCATTTCATGTACGAATGAAGTCTCGATGCTCAAACAGATGCTAGTTTGGGATATTTACCACACATTTGTAACTTCTTGGCGACTGAACATCTCCACGTGCCTGACAATATTTTTACTAGAAAGGCATGTTAGTCGAGAAAGGCCATTTTAAAGACAGCTCCCGCGATAAAAGTCTCATGGATAGCTGCTTTCCAATTATGAAACAGTAGCTGATAAGTAATCTCCCAAAGAAGAAAACAGGCAAGAAGCGTCCTCCAGAACAACATAAACAAAATACGCCGTTTTGTGCGTCGAGGTTTTGCATCACGAAAATTGCGTCACTCGTGCTTTTTACGCGTTTCACCTCGCGAAATGAGTTGAATTGAATGTATATACCTCCAATGAGTAAACTGTAATAAAGGGGAGCAGAATTATCCATGGGCATTAGCAATGCCCGCCGCCCCAACTAAGAACAACTGAGTGGCCTCCGTCGGAGGACATCTAGCAAGTAAGGCGGTCCAACTGAGCAGGCGTTAGAACTAGAACTTACAGCGGCTGTAGCTCGCTTCTCGCTCGCTGTGCAGACGAATAGAGTGGGACAGTCTCTAGCTTGGGGGCTGTACTACTTGCACAAGGAAGGACGACCATGTACTACTCGAGCGCGGGGGCTGTCTTTAAGTGAGATCTTACCGACTATTTTTGGAGGGTAACAGCGAATCCGTCTTCTATCCCGCGCAGATCCTACCAGAAGCCTCAACATGGCGTGGGGATGTAATGGTTCCAAGCGGTCCTGGTAAGCTACGCGTGGTCAACTTATATGCCGAAACAGTAATGCATATGGGCCCCAATCGTCTAGACCCGAAGGAATCTCCGACGGGTCGGCGTTGGTTGGGACCGCGGGCGAGAGGTTGCATGAATCTCACGGATGACGAAGAACTAAGTTGTCCAGGACTAGAACCATGATCTGTACTTTCAAGGCATGACGCTAGCATCGGGAGCTCACATTGAAGATTTGATAATCCAAGCCAAGACGATCAAGTAGTAAACGAGACGAGAAAACATCACATGCTTTATTCCGTCTCGACGATCGGAGATCATGAAGACAGCTGCATTTGCCAAGGTTCCGAAGATCAGATGGGCCGGGCACATCCTGGATTTGGAAGATGGTCACGATTACCGACTGGATTCCTCGGGATGTCAAGCGAATATCTGGGCAACCGTATATAGCGCTGCAGGGAGGAACGAAGACGTGACCAGAGGATTATGAGTCCGTCTCCGTTATTTTCTATGGACCACACTCAATATTGGGCGTAAGACAGCTTCACATGTAAAAGCGTAGCTCAGCTGCTACGCGGATTCATTCTAAGGCTGCGTTTATACTTTGCGGCAGCGCAGCGTAGCGTAGCGTAGCGCTTCCAGCGTACGCCAGCGGCAGTGCTGGGGAGAGGATGCATATCGATCTAGCGTTCCCAGCGTCACCAGCGTCACGCTAGCGTACGCTAGCGTACGCTAGCGCCAGCGTTTCTCCAGCGTTTCACCAGCGTTTTGCTAGCGTTTGCAGCGGCAGGGGAGTAGAGACTATGAGAGATCTGGAGGGTACAATCACATCGATTGCGCGTCTCTCACCCGCCCTCAGTCTCTACTATACACATCGATTGCGCGTCTCTGACGGCCACATAGTCTCTACAATACACGTCGATTCCGCGTCTCTCACGGCCACATAGTCTCTACTCCCCTGCCGCTGCAAACGCTAGCAAAACGCTGGCGAAACGCTGGCGTAACGCTGGCGTGACGCTGGTGACGCTGGGAACGCTAGATCGATATGTATCCTCTCCCCGGCACTGCCGCTGGCGGAAGCGCTACGCTACGCTGCGCTACTCTGCGCTACGCTGCCGCAAAGTATAAACGAAGCCTAAGAGATCTGCAGCTATCGAGCACGGATTTGCGCGCTGGTGAGGGCACCAAATATTACTCAAGAAGACAATCAAAGTGTACCTTGTGAAAACCTGTAAGTTCCTGTGACCAACACGATTCATTTACATCCGTTCATAACTTCACAAGAGTTTACGGGCCTCTCCAAACTGAGACCAATTAGTTAACTATGAACGAACAAAAACAGGCAACTTTAAGCGCAGAACGCCCCCCCCCCAAGCCGTACAACGCCTGAATTGAAATTATTGCTTTAAGGGACATTTATACAGCTCTTCCTCTGCATAAGTAAAGCTGAAACTTGAATGTGGTCCACCACCGCTTTTAAGAGTTTCGTGCGTATGAAAGAAGAGCAACGAGATGAATGAAGTTGATGGCTTAAAGGAAAAACCCGCGATTATTCGCCATCTCAGATGGTGGATTAGGGGGTTCCATATAGACGACAAGGGGTTGAGTAACTCGACTGTGAACAAAAAAAGCACAAAAAACATGCCACCTGCCCTAGATAGAACCCCATTTCGATCCCAGTTTGTACGTGCAATCAACTCTATCTCCAAAACTACGCCCTCATATGCACGGCTGATTCACCGATAAGATTTCTACGATCGTACAAGTGGCGATTATCATGCTTTTTCGTCCTGCAATCTCATTTTTCACTGAAAGCCGGGCATTGGAGGCGGAGTCTGGAGGCGGAGTCACTGGAAAAAGGAGGAGCCACTGAACCTATATTGCGCTATAGCGCCCCTCCCATAGAATTTTTTGCCGCGAAACCGGTACAAGGTTGTTCGTCGCGGACCACTCTAACCTCCTGACGCCATATTTTCAACTTCGATACCTGATGGCGGACCGTGCCTACAAGTTTCAGGATCATATCACGAAATCTTCAGCGCAACTCTTCATGCTAACAGTCCTGGCATAAAGAGTACATATGTGTAGTACAAAGTATCAACTAGGAGAGAGTTATTATCGCATTAAGTCATAACTTCTTCACCCTCTCTGCGAAAAAAAAAATCCGCAGCTCAAATAACTTCAACTCCCAGAACATGCTGTAGCAAAATGCGCAGAAAAAAAAGCTTTGTATGGCGTCAATTTAGAAACAGTGAAGTAATAATGAACAACATGAAGAATACCAAGGCAACCTCTTTAACTCCACAGTTTTTGGACCTTTTCATGCCCCTCGAGACCTGCACTCTGCAATAGCAAGATGCTTGAGCAGTCACCTCCATCTGCTGTAGGGAGAACGGTGCTCGAAGTTCTCAACAAGCGCAGCAGCGAATCCGAAATTCCGAACTCCGTCCACGATCAAGAATCAGCGGCGCTGCGCATTTGTCAGAGTCGAAAATCAGGTGGGCTAGAAACGTCATGTGATCCTGTGACGACCATTAAACCACAGCTGTCACCGACGGATCCTTCAAGACGCAAAACGAACGCCCTCCCTCCATAAAAGCTGTCCATGAGAGAAATGAATGGCTTTCATCCAATGGTTAAAGATTTTCTCGATTAAAAACACAGGAGCCAGAGCACAGAAGAATATTATCAAATACACGAGCTACAGTTAGTTCCCTGGTTTCCGTGGAGAGACCACTTAACTACAGTAACAAGCTTTGAAAAGACATTTTCATCTGTTGTAAGCTATCTAATCTCTTCTTACACACAGTATTAGGGTCAGAAGCTAAGAATATAATGTTATAATACAATGGTATAAAAATTTTTTTGAGCGCAGATAGTGTAGCGGCAAGTGGCGTCACCTAGCACAAGCGTGGTCTGGGGTTCGAAGTCGGATCGGCTCCTGCATAAATCAACCGAATTTTCCGTGCATGCTGGGAAAGCTAATTAGACTCGTTCAAGAAGATAAAAAGTTGACTCCTACATGCAGATAACACAGGCGCAGCCCCCCCCCCTTGCTGAGAGTGCCTCAATCTTCAAAATTCTGCCCCTGCAAATGACTCAATCAACCAACTCTTTTCTTTAGAGTGGCTTTTTTAGGAGTACTTAATTTGTACAAACAATGTTTTCATGTGCAGTTTACAATTCTTGTGGAAAGCTATTGAAAAGCGCGCAACTTGAGCTTGAAGTCCGCGACTGTTTAGCTCACAATAGTGAGTGATCAGCTGGGCGACGACGAACACCTTGGTGATCAATAACAGCAAAACTCCATCACCCCATAGTAATAGCAGTCGAGGGACGACCAAAAGTCTACCACATGATCCCCTAGCGCCTTTGCTCTCATCTTAGGCACTGTATCGGCAGCATGTCTAGGAGTTTTTCTGCGGGAATTGAAAAGTGAGGTTTTTCTTTCTTCGAAAATCAAAAGTGAGGTTTTTACAGGTGATCTTTCACAACATGAGAAAAAGACATAACAGACGCTCTAGCTTTCAGACACCAAAAAATTCAATGAACTTCGCTATATCACAGTTTTGAGTAACGAAAGTGGTACGTTCTCTGCGAGTGTGAACAACGATGCCAAATGCACGACGGCATTTCGCTGATCACTTGACCGCGGGAAGTGCCTCTATAGGATTTTCTCTGTCAGAACTCACCTAAGGTCTCCTAAGAGCTGATGGAAGCTTTTGGCAGACACCGGCGGAAGCGTGGACAGAAGGGGGTCTAACTGGCGACTCTGGCACAACACAAGTTTACGAATAGAACTCCTATGCTACACAGGGCGCCTCACCCACGGACATTCAACGACGATTAGCGCTCAGCTGTCCTACGCAATAACAAACTAATGTGCTAAACTTACAAATTGTTGCACAACTGCTGCTTCAGCGACGACTGCTGGGGAATCGTATTCGACCTCAACTTTCTGACAGTCACTGAACTGCGTTATTTGAGCGTCTTCCTCGATCAAGACCTGCCAAAAGCGAAGAAATCAGAGAAGAAATGGATGTGATTTCTGATGGTAAGCTTTTTGAAACCGTCTAAAAATATCCAGAGAGAAACCAGAGCGAATCCAAAAAAGAGATGTAATGTTTTTATACGGTGGGTATAGAAGTAATGAACTCATGAGGTAGCCACCGTGTTCTTGCTAACTTCAACAGATTGGACTTCCTCTTTTCCCAGGCATAATAAGGTGTATATCGGATCAGGACACGTCGTACGCTGGACATTCCGAGCGAGGGGTCCTATTTAGTCAGTGAAAGGATAGAAGGTGGACGTATGAACTTTAGTGAGGATAGTTTTGATTTTTACCTTTTCTGAGTTTTCCCTGTGCGCTGTAACTCCCCCCCCCCCTCCCCCTTCCTTCACCGTACGCTCGACGACAGTTCTTGAGGAGAAACTGGAGACTTTCGAATGAGGAAGCTCCAGCAAAAGGTAGAGAGTTGGGAGAGGTGAAGGAGATGGTAGGATGGAGATGGGGAGTTATATCAGGGGAGGGAATTCCGATGGCGGGTCATATTTGGCAAATTTTTTTCCCTAATGGGACCCCTAAGGAGCTGCCCCGTATAGTATGCATCTCCCCTTGTACAGATCGCATCCTTCTTGTCGTCGACCAAAATCCACATTCATCGGAATAAAAAAAAATGAAGAATGTGAGAAATCAAGATTAGCTGGTTGCTGCTCAGGAAGTAGACAGGGTTCACCGCCACTGGAGAGCTTACGAGGAGATGGAGCTCTATCTCACTGGGAGCCCTAACCTGAACATGTCGCAATTTCGCAGCATCTGACACTTGACTGGAGCTCCGTCCTCATCTCTGCCAAAGCGATATTGGGGAAAGTGGCGCATTAAAAATTGCGCCACTTTCCCCAATATCGCTTTGGCAGAGATGAGGACGTTAGGAAACTGCCCAAGATCGCTATCTCCTGAGCAGTCTCCTTCCCAATGTCTCCTAAGCACTTCACTTTCTCGATATATCCACCTCCAAATTTTACTCACAATCAGGGGGTGATGTGCTCTCTTGGGTGAACCTAACAGGCTGTTCGAGAGTGCGCCAGAAGGAGCCACAACAAAAATCTCCATTTCTTGGTTCGAAGAAAATGCTGTATACAGCTGCCAAAAACAAATATCATGAAGTTGGTGGAATCCCTGGTTTTCTTCAGACCACCTGTACCAGGGGCAAAAATGACAACGCAACCCCTTCATCTAGTGATGCTTGCGTCAAAGCGTCAGTCATACTACCTGACTACCAAATTAGGGTCACAAAGCATGAGTCGTGAAAGAACAGACGCCTTTCAGTGGGCGATAAGGACCAATCGAAGAGCGTCTAAAATCACGATCTACACCTGAAACCACCCGAATCATAATACAAAAAAAAGCTTCTTCGGAGTAAGCGGCAAGATGCATCGACACTATGGATGCCGTCAACATAGAAAGAAATCTTAGAATGTCACATGTGATTACTGCTTTGAGGCCTATTTTACTGTAATCCTCAGATGCGGTACTAGTGATCAGTGTAGGGTTTTTTGAACCTTCGTGTATATACCCTCGCACAAGTCTGTGTACCACCGCTGTGAAATGGAACCTATGATACTGGGCAACGTCGAGACTCCGATTCGATTCTTCGATTTTCACCTTAGTCTAGCTAATGATTTTTCTCGATACATTTTTCGTATGTATCGGTCGCTTACCGGATGATGGTGGGGCGTGAAACGGATAGACAGGAAAATATCTATATAGGAGCGCGATTTGGGCATTACATTCGGCAAAAGCTGAGATTTCGCGTTGGCTTATCAGGCCTTAGGTAGACAGCAGTTGTGGGAAGGTATATAAAGATTACCTAGTTCTAACTAATAAGAACCGTGTTCTGTTGACAGAATCTCGCCTGCCATACAGGTAGTACCCGTTCGCATTGGTTGTAGGAGTGTCTGTAAACAATACTCATGCGTTCAAGATGATCCACCATGATCCACCATTAGTGAGGAGAATCATGCTGACTGGACACATCACATGTGTTGGACAAACGTTTGACATGTACAAATCATTGAACCATATATATGGTGTAATTCGCTGCGGACGGTGGGCATGTCAGGGGGGATGAGCTTGGCGTGGTGCCAAACCCGTTCTCCACCAGCTGTTAAAGCGAGCAAGTGACAAGACTGTATCATGTCGTTCGTATCACTCGTTTCCCAACAACTGTTGTCGCGTAACTGCTTCAACAACTGGCAGAGAACGGGTTTTTCACCGTGGCACACTCATACTGCCTGACACGCCCCTTCGTCTGCAGTGAACTACAGTATAATTCAAAGTCAAGTAGCACGATAAACCGGCAGGGGGTCGATCACCTAGCACGAAAGAATTTGTACCCCTTGGCAGGCACTGAGTGGTGCCCTTTACCATTATACACCGTTACAGCGCCTAACAATGTGCAACATGACGGGAAGTTCTTGACTCAACTGATATTTCTGTATGCCACTTAATCTCTTAATCTTAATCTTCACCGGCGACCCTCTGCTGACCTCAATCCGCTTTTTTCCGGTGTCTGGAGTGCTCTGAAACTATTTTACAGATTTTTCGTCTGACTCCGCCCACCTCAGAGCAGACCCCGCCCACAATTTTTGTGCCCCACAATCTTCACCGGCGACCCTCTGCTGACCTTAATCCACTTTTTTCCGGTCTTCGGAGTGCTCTGGGACAGTTTTAGAGAATTTTCGTCTGGCTCCGCCCACCTCGGGCTGGCCCCGCCCACAAATATACCCCACATTTCTCAATCGGCGACCCTCTGCTGACCTTAGTCCACTTTTTTCCGGTGTCTGGCCCACAATCCTCACCGGCGACCCTCTGCTGACCTTAATCCACTTTTTCCGGTGTCTGGAGTGTTCTGGAACCGTTTTACAGAATTTTTGTCTGGCTCCGCCCACCTCGGAGCAGGCTCCGCCCACAATGTTTTTGCCCCACAATCCTCACCGGCGACCCTCTGCTGACCTTAGTCCACTTTTTTCCGGTGTCTGGAGTGTTCTGGAACCGAGCTACAAACTTTTAAAATGAATACCCTGCGATTTAGGGCAAGCTCCGCCCACTGTGGGCGGGTCTCAACACACTTTGAGCGTGCCCTATATTCGCCAGATATTTACATTCTACACTGAGTTTTTTGCGACTTCCAAACACTCTCGCGAACCGGGTTACTGAATTTTGCGAGAAGCACCGCCTTGAGTACGCCCCGCCCATTTTGGATGTGTCTGCCACAGTTAGTCTGGCGACTCCTTACTAACCTTATTCCCTTTTTTCCCCATCTTTAAGCTGCTCCGGAAGCGAATTATGAACATTTTTCTGCGGAACCCCAAAATTTCGGCGAGTGCCCCGCCCACTGTGGGCGGGGCTTCCCATAGGTCAAGTGTGCTTTTTATTGTCCCATGCCCTACCCATCCCCACCTTGACCCGACCTCTCCAAGTCGTTCTTCAGGTCGAACCGAATTTCCGGACAGACAAACAAACTTACAAACAAACAAACAAACAAACAAACAAACTTACAAACAAACAAACAGACGAAGCGAATTATATATATGGGGTGATGGTGTCCCGGCACTATTCAACTATTACTACCCCAAAAAAATTCGAAAATTTTTTTTGCTGAAACCTTGCTCACAGAGGGAATAGGTGTCCTGATCACGAATACAGCACTCGTTCTTGGCGCACTGGCGCTAGTTTGGCGCCTTTTTCACCAAATTCGATGTAAATTTGCATAGTAGGGTTATTTGATGTCTTATCACGAATACCGAATTAGTTTTGAGCCTGAGGTTCTCTGGCGCCATTAGGCGCTAATGTGGGGCCACACCCTTTTTTATCGAAATCGGTAGAAACCTGTATGATAGTTGCTTGATGCCCTGACCACCGAAATGATGTTTATTTTTTTCGACGCCAGCGCCATTTAGCGCTCTTCTAAGGCTGAGCCAGGAGAAAGAGTGATTTCCTTCAGGTCAGGCTCAGCCTTAGCAGAGCGCAGATGATCGCAGCGTCTTCCATCAGCGCCAGCGCCAAAAATGAATGTGATATTTGTAATCAAGATGTCAAATAACCTCCGTATACAAGTTTTCAGCGGATTTGGTGACCTAGGGTATTTGGCGCCGGCGCCTGTGGCGCGGGCGCCAGGCGGTTTCAGGCTGAGCGGATGTGATATTCGTGTTCAGGAGGTCAAACTACCCCTGGGGACAAGTTTTCAGCGAATTCGGTGATTTAGGGTTTTTGGCGCCGGCGCCTGTGGCGCGGGCGCCAGGCACTTTCAGGCCAAGTGGATGTGATATTCGTGTTCAGGAGGTCGAATTACCCTTGGAACCCAAATTTCAGCCAAATCTGCCCCCGTAGAAAAAGTCGATCAAGATCTGGCCTGTTTTCGGAAAATGGGGTAGTAATAGTTGAATAGTGCCGGTGTTCCATATGAAGCTCTCATAGGGCAAAAACATCAAGTCCTCTTTTGACGATGATCAGACGAGGAAACCGCAGATGAGACAAATGCTGGAGTCAATAAAAATGCCCCATTCCCCTTCGCAGGATTCATTCGAATACCCACTACGGGATAGCCGCAGTACTATTTGGAACTGACAGTCCAGGACCTCGATTTACAGCCACTCTATGCTGACTGGTTGGACACATTCGCCCCTTTCGCCAAAACGCCTTAAAGCGAAGCTTGGGGGAGGAGGAGCTGACACTGACACCTCTAAATGCCCCCCCTCCCCTATGCCTCTGGATGTCAGCGCTTTATTATTCACTACATATATGCACTTCGGTATTTAGAAGTTTGACAATGATATCATTCCGTCAAAGTTAAGCAGAAGCCATTAGTAAAACCATGCGAACGAATCAGGACAAGCACTTGAAGAACGCTTCACTTCAAAGGAAAAACTTGCCGTCATTGGTGAAAACGTAAAATTTCACATTGCCGAGCACCTCAGGAGTACCTCGAAATATTAGATATACCAAGCATTCTGTCACAGAGCTCGTTAAAATTGCTCACAACCAGGTTACAGGCTACTGCTTTACTAATCAAGCAGAACACAGGGACAAACATACATTTCCTGAGTACAAATCAAGAAGGAAGCCAGATTGGATGATCGAAACTTGTCTGTAGGGTTCAGACGAAAGCGAAAAAAGAGCGCTACACTGCGGGGGGGGGGGCGGCATCATCATCTCTCACCCCGCGTGCCCTCTCCACCTCCTGGGGCTTAGGCTTAGTAGAAACGACCAAAGTTGCCACTGGATCTCGTAGAGCAGATATAGTCGCACCAACACGTTTCCTCCTCCCCTCCCCTCCCAAATTACGTTAGTGCCATTAAAGAAGCAGTGACTGGGTGGCTTTGTCAAAGCAAAAGTAAAGCAGATGATGAAATTGAAAAAGATCGTTTTGGAGGTGATTTCAGTGATCTAATTTTTTTCTCCAGTGGGATGTTGGTCAGCGCGTGAGTCGTTTAGCTGCAGCTCACTTCCCATAGAAGAAGGCGATCCCTTCCTGTGAGGTGAGGCTCAGCTCTATTCTGGAAAAAGAAATGGGGTCGTTCGAGACGCTCACTCTGCATTGTCTCCACACCCAATCTCCGCGGCCGCTCCACGTAGGTAAAATGTAGGTAGAACGTGCTTGGGTTGGAGCTTTTCCCAAAACTGAACGCTTCGTTGATTCTAGGGAACCGGGGCGATCCTCCGAGCGTAAACGTGGACCAGTGCTTGAGCGGACGAGCCCTTGCCATAGAGCAGCCACTGAGCGCGTTGTGCTTTGAGCTTTGAACTCACAAGGGAGGTCGTTAGGTCACTTGCAACTTTGACCAGTTGCTGAGTGGGGGTCCTTATAAAGGGGCCGTTTGAATCGAAGCGAAAAATCGCCGTAAGTGAGCTTCCAAC
>MU913208.1:0-19116 GCA_036418165.1 Cooperia oncophora
CCTCGCATATTGAATATACAGGGGGGGGCAATAAAAAAAGACACTTTTCTTCCTCGACTTTCAAGGCGATGTAAGTTACACTTTATTAAATTTTGATTGGACATTTCCACCATCATATTCAACAACACATTGTACACTATCATGATACTCCGCCACAGCCTTCTGGACGAGCGCCATCGAGAGATTCTGCCACGCGACCGTGATTCGGTGCCTGAGTTCAGCGAGGTCGTTGATTTCTCCGCCACTGTAGACCACCCTGTTGAGCTCCGCCCGAACCGGGTAATTGAGGGGTTTAGGTCAGGTGACACACTTAATATTCCGTCTTCTTCAGGTACTCAACGCCCTTCCATTCCAAGTAGGCGAAAGTTTTTCCAACGCCCTTCGATTCCATGTAGCAGTACGAAGTTTGCAAGACGGTACAGGCGACGACATGAAGGCAGGATATTCTTTACGAGTTGGTCGATGTAACCGTCAGCGTTCACTTTCAGTCCGGGCCACGAAGAAAATATCGGTCTTCCCATTCCAGGAACTTCCGGTCATACCATCAACCCGCGCCTTGGCGACTGCGGTGAAGATGATATCCTGGACCGTAGCGACGTTGTCGGAGCTGCTCGATGTTGGAGGTCTTCCAGATCGAGTGCCGCTATCAGCTGTCCATGGGTGGCTCCATACAAGAAGTTTCGCAGCTGTTTGGAGGTGACGTGAATTCCATAGGCCTTCTCCAGTCAGGCTGCGACTGGAGGACTTCATATTTTGGTGTACATGAAGGTGATGGGCGAGAGCCAGCTCCTGCTTAGAGGAACATCTTGGGTATCTTCCGCCCTGGTACTCGTATCCACGTCTTCTCTCTGGGCTGCGAAAACTTTACTGATATGTGACTCGGCCAAAGTGTCTTTTTTATTGCCTTCCCCCCTGTAAAAGTGCCACGAAAAAGAACTATTCGGTCGTTGGAGTTTGTTGAAAAAGAAGGCGTCCTTTATCAATGCATTCAAAAAAATGACAACATTAAACAAATAGCAGTTTTATACTGCTCGGAATGAGCAACTTCACAGTGGAACACGATAACACCCATTATGTACCCCGTAATAAACATGGTTAGAACATCGGATTCAGACATACAAAATTTCGCAGGCAGATAGCGAAAACTGTTGAGCTGTTCAGTTGCGACTGAAAGTTAGGGCGAGTTAGGGCGACTTAAAATGTTCTTGGGACTGAACTTGATTTTACATTCTTATTAGAGTTGGAGTTGTTAACAGTCCTCTACCATAAATCGGGCAGGGCAAGGCAGATATCCAAGCAATTACCAACATTCACCGGCCGATTAGTTTATTTTCTCTTCTCATATCCCAGGACCGACGTCAAAACTTCAATTAGCCCTCAAAATTAAAGACAAGATTAAAGCAAATGATAATCAGCGTTAGGTTTCGCGGCAATGTATCGCCACCGCGGATTCGGACATCACATTCGCGTCCATCACAATGAGTAAAAACGTAACTATTAGTGACTTCACGGATTCCCCACCCCCCCCTCTGCTACGTTGAAAGCGACACAATGAGAAAAACGATTAAAAACTCCCGCCCTCTAGACTCTAAAGCGGATCAATTCATTGAAAATCTCTCGAAAAGAGATTACTATTGCTCAAAGTTTTGCTTAATCAAAGGTATTCCTGTCACCTTCCTACTTTTCATTTTTGCCAGCCTAAACAGAAAGACTAACGAATAGACACGTTCACAGTTAAGAACCTCATCCGTCTGCGTATCGAACCAATATCCAATAGCCATCGGTAAAGTAACACCTCGCAGTATGTTACCCAACGTTTTCGAGTGCACATTCAGTGAGCATCGCTGAAACATTCTAATTAATCCCAATTTAGCTTTTTATTCATCCAGTTTTCAGTGGAACAAAACTCCCATGTGTCCCAAGAATGACTTTCAAGTACTAATTGTGGAGGAACGATGGGCAACAGATTCTCAAAAAAAACCTCCGAATGGCTGTCCTTCATAAACCCATCAATAGATAAATAATACCGGCACAGAAAACTTCTACGAAAGAACCTCTGTTTTGTATGAGAGAGAGAAATACATTAAAAAACGCATTCTGCGATAGAAAAAAGGTGAAGTTTAGAACGCTCAAAAAGTTCACACCCACTTTCCAGCCACCTTCTCACTCTCAGCTAAAGTGATAGAAGGAATATTAGAGATTGCAATGGCGCACCCGCTAACCTCACTCACATCAAGTCCCTTGCTGCGGTTTTCAGGCAGTGGACTTCACCAACAGCACGCTCCACCCACTCGGATTAAGAGAATCGCCCCTGTTCCTTATATGTCCCGTCTGCACCGAACAACGACACTACTCCGCGAATTCGTCATCCTTTATGGTTCATCAAAAGAGACCACAATGGACAGTGATCGTACCTGAATACTACATTGTTCGCTTTTGAGTCCGTAATCAGGAGTCCATAATCAACTAGTCGATCGAGTTCCCTGTACACAGCCAAATCGGACGGCACACGTACACGGCTGTCCACAGTGTTACCAATACGCCGAAATTCTACAAAGCGGAAATATTTTCAAGCCACTTTCCTCAAAAAGCCTGCTAAAAACATCCTAATGACGGCCTCGGCCACAAAACTGTGATTTATTTTGGAACTTCCTTGGATTGAGAATTCAGTTTTTTCGACTCCATATGTGATGATAACTGCTGTTTATGGCCACAGTTTGCCAAACGAAAGTCGTGACGAAAATGCTAAAGTATGGGCAAAAGCTGTCATTACCTTGCGCAATTTTTCTATATCCCAATGTTGCAGACACTGGACATGTTCGTAGTCGCCGATAAACGCACAGAAGCACGCATAAAGACCACAAGGAGAGGGCTGAAAAACGTATCAATCACGATCTACGTTACAGAACGGTACAAGCTCAGGAAAAGTGTTAGTTGAGCACGATGAAGCACTGTAATTGTCTCAACAAGAGTTGTTCTTGGAGCTTATAACGAGCATATCAGTCAATTTTATATCAATGAACTCCTGTGCCTTGATACGAAAGGAACCCTATCCGACAGTCGAAGACACCTACTTATTAGGTTTGAGCAGCACTAACTACAATATCACAAATAGGGCGCACAAAATGAGGGATGGGGAGGACGTATCTGTTTCGTAGCTTTCGTTGAAATATCACCCACTATATATAATTTGCTTCGTTTGTTTGTTTGTCTGTCCGGAAATTCGGTTCTACCAGAAGAACAACTTGGAGAGGTGGGGTCAAGGTCGGGATGGGTAGGGCATGTGACAAGATGTAAAGAGCAACCGTAACCCATGGTAAGCCCCGCCCACAGTGGGCGGGGCATGCGTTGAAAGTTAGCGGTCTCGCTAAAAAAATTCATAATTCGGCTCCAGAGCAGTCCCGAGATGGAGGTTGGGAAAAGGGTTAGCATCAATGGAGGGGACACAGCGAGATAGGAGGGGCGTATGCGAGATGGCGGTGGCTTCCCACAAATGTCGTGAACCTCGGTCCCGGTAGAGTTTAGAGATCGCAAAACAAAAAAGTACATGGCGAAAACAACGTCCGTGGAGGGCCGCCATATCTGAGGTATGAATGACCGCTACAGTTGGTGGGGCGTGACCTCACACGTGAGGTGTTAGTTAAAAAAATGGTAGTTCGGTCCTAGAGCACTACAGACGACGCGCAAAAGTGGATTAAGGTCCGAAGCGGTCTCGCGTTTAAAGTGCAAATACAGCAGTTGTGGGCGAGGTGCACCGAGAATGGGCGGATTCAGACACATAGGTCCATAAAAAAAACGGTCCAGAACACCCTCAGAAACCGGAAAAAAAAGTGGATTAAGGTCAGGAGAGAGGTCGTCGGTGAGGATTGTGGGGCACAAACATTGTGGGCGGGGCCTGCTCCGAGGTGGACGGAGTCAGACGAAAAATTTGTAAAATAGTTTCAGAGCACTCCAGACCGGAACAAATTGAGTTGGACGTCCATTGAGAAATCTGGGGCATATATGTTGTGGACGGGGCCAGGCCGAGGTGGGCGCAGCCAGACAAAAAATCTGCAAAACGGTTTCAGAGCGGTCCAGACACCGTCAACATGTAAGCAGAGATGTGCAGGACCTCAACTGCTGGATATATGGCAAGAGTTGAGTGTGTCTGTGGTGTGTTGTAACCCGCTCCCAGTGGGCGGAGCGCACGACGTACTTATTCTTAGCGCGATTTAAGCGAGCGTATTGCTGCATAAGCTCTAACCACCAGGTCGTCAAATAGTATTAGAGCCTTTAACCATGAGTACTAGAACAAAGCCTGTATCCAATTGAGGACTAGAAATAGTGAAAGAAGGTAGCGAAGCCGCGCCTCCCGCGCAGCCGGCCGTGGGAGCAGAGAGAGGCGCGCCGGCGTCAGCCAGCGAGCCGACTGGTTTGTGATAGTTGATCGGACGGCCCTTCCCTCCTCCGCTCGACTGCGAATTTTCCAGCAAATTTGGTGTTGAAAGGTGGCCCTCTAGGCAAGGTAATGCTGGAGGAGGTAAATTCGAAAGGAACGATTTAGCTAAAAATCCGCTCGATATCGATGCGCTCTGCTCACACATGACCAAAGTTCGCCTCGGAGGAAGCATTCCGCCGCTACCCATCCACAGAGAAAATCGTGAAATTACCTTTTCCAGTACAAATTTACTCACATTTCTGACAATAGTTTCCAATGAATCTTTCCGTGGCAAGATCATATCCACGGCTTCCGTTAGGAGTTCAGCGGATGGCTGCCCGGACTCATTCGCCAAATAAAGACATAGGAAGGCGCTCGCCCCCTCTACAGCAACAGGCGTATGAATTGTCGCGTCTGAATGTATCATACAAAATCACGACGAATACATAAGTTAATCTAGTCAGTTCACTGTATACAACACATGCATTCTTTCATTAATTAACAATTAAGATGTTGACGAATGAATCGAACCGTAGCGAATAGACGTTACATTTGATTGATAAAAGGGTCATACATACCGAAAATAAATAGGTCAATTCACCCAGAACTGCAGCATCTGCCATAAGAGTAGTAACAAACTTTGCCCACTCTAAAAACTTCACTTTGTTACTTTATGGTCTTTTCTTTCTTTCTTTTTTTGAGCGCGAGATATTCATAAGAACAAAGTGAGGTGTTTGTTGCTAGCATGTTTTGAAAAGGTTAAACCCGCCACAGTTCCACGCGGTGTAACTAAAACTCTTACCAACATGTGTGGGCAATCAAAATCTTAACCCTTTTGAAGCTACGAATGGAGACTACTTTCATTGGCACGTTATTTCCTTTGATTTCCTAGAATGTTCACTCACGTTTAGATATGACGGTCTCGCAGAGAACAAGTTTTCTATCGTTTCGTGCTTTAACAAGAGTCTCGCAGGATTGGAAAGAATTACCCGATCTTGAGTGGCTTACAGAAGCCCCTTATAGCAAACTAACACCGCAGTTCAATCATGGAGACTTCAAGGACTTACCCTTTGATGTCTTCGAATTCTCTTTACCCAAGAACTTCCCGAACACCTTCACATATTCGTCCAATGTGCTAGCTGGTTGAAACACTATACGAGCCATGTAGCCGAGATCGAACTCTCTTTCTCCATGTGTGATGAAGTTCTTGAAAAAGTAGAACAATTGTGAAACATCAGACAGTTTTTGGACCTTGCTTAGTAATAGTTAGGAAATAAATAAATAAATAAATAAATAAATAAATAGTATTGTAGCTGAATCCCTCGTGTTCGAAATTACTTCGAAAGTTTGCAATCTTTCTTCGAAGCTGTGTATACACCAAAAGGGGATTAAGCTTCTAGGCTAAGTTCATACTCTCCACCGGCGTTCCAAGAGTTTAGAGCGTTCCGAGTATCTTGAGAACAAAAGGAAACGACAAGACCAATTCAAACACATACACTTCAAACTCGCTCTAAAAGGTCAAGATAAGCTCAATGGCTGGATTGCATAACTACTTTCCTTCTAGCTTGCAGAGACTGGGAACTCAAAAACGGCGCGCCCCAAGAGTCGACGAACAAGGAGGGATGGATGCAGACTATTACGCTGGTTCTCACGATGTTATTTTAGCTGTTCAACGATATCGATGGTCAAATACGTATGCTAAAAATCCGTACCTGATTCTGCACGCATGAGAACACGGCAGCCACTGATAATGCTTACTTTTCGCGTGTTGTATGCGAGTAAAGGTAAAGTAAAAGACTGTCGCTGACGGTCCGCCAATTCTCAGGCAATCCTCGATTACAGTCACAACAACCTAAGGCAAAACCAAGTTTACAAGTTTTTCAGAATTTGGTTAGTGATAGCAAAATCAATATGTTGAAATTGTTCACATGCAGCGTCAAAATAAAATTACTGAAATTATAGAGTGAGTGTTTCAATATTCTTGCCTGGAGAATAAAGTACTGAAATTATACTTCATTCTAAAGACCGACCTTGACGTCTTTGTCATTTGTTAGCATTTGTAGGGTGTTCTTTTCGGATCCAAGCTGAGCTGAAACAATTAAATGCTTGGGCTTAAGGAAAAAACATTCATTCAAATAATTGTTAGTCATCTGACACTACCTACCTACACTAACGATCAGCAATTTCGCGCTGAGCTCAAACTCATCTATGGCATTTTTCACGACGGTTGTGCGTCCGCTTTCTCCTCTACCGACCACCACGCAAGCATTCCCTTCACCACTCGCAGCGAATCGACTAACGATACTTTCCAAAGCCCTATAACATAGGAACTGAACAAAAAAAATTCCAATCAGGACTTGCAGCTTTTAACAGAGGAATTACAAAAAAGGACAGAAGAACGCGAATTCCAAAGGGAAAATAAAAACCAACTTCTTCTCCTCGTCTGCATCAGCTATAAAGCATTTCATATCGTCGAGAGCGTGATGTGCATCCTTGTGCAAAGTGACGACCATGCTTAGTGAAAATGTGAAATAATACACTCTCAATTCGAAAAAAAAACAGCGAGACATTTGAACTTTTGACATTCGCGCGCTGGCGCGCATTCAAATTGTCGCGGTTGTGACGGGGCACATTATTGCGCTGGTCAAACTATTCCTCAATACGCCCCGCTTACCGGGAAAAAATGGGGGAGGAATCCATCATCTATCAACCATCAGACATACTCAAATTACAGAGCGCGGGTTGGAGGGGAGAATAGCTCGCCTGAAACTAGAAAAGCAACAACAAGAAATTTTTGTTAGACCAGTTTCAACTCACTTCCATTCTCTGCGTTGGAAAACCTCGATCGGTGTATCCTGGTTCTTAACATACCTGTACAAAATGTATGAACTTTATTTTCGCGCCAGGACACGTAGCACGCTGGGGATCCCAAGCGAGAGGAAGGGCATTTGCCATTGAGAAAAGAAGCTTCAGATGACTTTTCGCGGCTCTTACTGTCTTGAATGCGCTATGTACCCTCCCCCTCCCTCCTCGACGGCATTTTCTTTGCGAGGAAAATTGAAGAAATTTTTGGAAAAAAAGCGGGGAAAGTAAGTTATAGGAAGAAGGAAAACCTAGGAAGATGGTAGGGTAGGATGGGTGGGGGGGGGGGGGAGAGCGATGGAAGTGTTTGTAAACTCTCACTAACGGTAGGACTTGCCCTGGTCGGTGCACATCTGAGCCATGATTCTTCTTACGTAACTTGCGTGGTAATATTTCGAGACTGGTTACCTTGCACGTCATTCGCCTTGACTTCTCCTGTGAATAATGTCGCAAAGTAGGATGTATATAGTTGATTCCGAGTCACGACATCGCACGCATTTCTGGGAGACGGGCAAGAGAATCGTGTTTTGCCGCTCCGCCGCGCGCGGCGATGGAAGCGGTATTTCCTTAACTCGTGTTAACCTGTCGATTAGAGCACCGGACTTCATGTAGACCCCGTCATCGTAGACATTCATGACATTTCAGTTCTGAATTGCCTGTTGTCGCCATCTACTACCTGGAACCATCGTCATTTGCTGGCGCGAAGTCGCACGCGGCGTCCACCAGCGCGGCGAATTACGATTCTCTTGTCACATACCCCGCATTTCTTGCTATTTGACATGAGAGACACAGAGAGAGTCAACAAGCTGCAGCGTTTCCACGTTGAGTGGATTGAGTCCCACTGTGAATGCTGGGTCTTAGGAAAACCACTTCAATCCTTTAACCGCCTACAGCCTTGTTCGCGGCGGGTGATAGGGCGTGTCTGTGAGCCCTGCTGTAGCGCCCCGGCGACTACAACTGGTGAAAGACAACTTTTACGAGCGATATGATACAGTCTTGTCGCTTGCAAAAAAATGAGCCGCCGCCGCGCCAAGCTCATTCCTCCCTACCTTGACACACCTCACCGTTCGCAGTGAAGAAGACTGTAAATTTTCTATTTTTTTTCTTTACATGCTCTCGCTTACATGGCTCTCTATGGCCACTGTGATCTTGCTCGTCACATACTTTTGGGTGCTTTGACGGCAGCTGATCTCTATCAAGGCATGCTAACCATTTGAAAAAAATAACTAATCTTTTCAGCGAACTATGCTTAAACGTACAATTTCTTGTTTCCCAGAGTCGAAAGCTATTATATAAAAGCTGTTAAGTAAAAAAGCTATGACAACTACATCTACCACTTTTAGAGCTATCACTTTATTTGGTATTGCTAAACTGTTTTCGACAGAGTACCCTTGTCTGTGCCTTCATTTATGAAAAAATCAAGTTAGAGCAAAAGCAGTGGTCCGTTTCGCCTTTTTGACACGGACTGCTATGTAAGCTCCATTCGTTCTTCACTGCGGTGGGGCTGATGAAACAGAAATAGATACGAGTTTAGGCAGCGTTCAGACTTCGCGACGGCAGCGCTTCGGTCGCGCGTTCGACGCGATCGATGCAGTCGAAAGCATGCGCATCGATCGCGTCGAACGCGCGACCGAGGCGCTGCCATCGCGAAGTCTGAACTATCTCACAGGGAGCGAAAGACTTTCGAATAGGATTCCCGAGTTTGTACGTGTTTATGGCGGACCTCAGTTGTTTCGTGGCTAGTGCTTTTACAGAAGCACCAGTGGCCAGAAGTCCAGCAAGGAATGGAATAAAAGGCTCCATTTATTCACCAAACTTTGCTTAGAGTGCGTTTATACTTCGCGATGTGGTCGCAGCGGTAGCGCAACCGCTTTAATACTCGGGTCTTCAGTCACGCGATTTTGGAACAGCTGGTGCTTCATCGCTAATCGTTGGACCGCTTCAATAAAATAAAATAAAAATGTGGTTTTTGAGAATTCTAATTTAATCACAGTCACGATGGGACCTTGCAGCGGTCCAACGATTAATGGTGCGCTCATCCAGTCGATCGCATGAGTCGCGCTGTATGAACGAGGTCTCGGCTGGACCTCTACGAATAATCTTCCAGAATGACCCTTGTATTGCACCTTCGTTAACCGCAGTAGGAAAAAGCCACCGTACACTAAAAACTGCAGAAAACACTAATATTTATTTGATAAACTGCGTAAAATTCCCAACTGTTAAAGTGCGAATGAAGAACATAGAGCGAAATCAATTGAACAGATGTATATGAAATCCCCTATAGCAGTAATGAGAAAAAAAAGACAAACCAGTAAAAAAAACACAATGAAAGCAAGCTATCCTATTTCAAAATATATGATTCAAATCTAAATAATACACCACATCATATAATGATAAGAAATCTAAATAACAGCTGATTAAATATGAAAAATTATACAGTAACAAATTAATATATCATCATCGAGTAACATGACTAATTAGGTAGGATAGATATATAACGAATAATAAACGTCCAACGAATACATGCATGTGATAAAAGTGCAAAATTAGAAATAATACTTACAACGAAAAGAAAAAAATGAAATGAAAAAGGAAACTCTGTCAATCAATCAATAATAAGACAACGCATAGGGGTCCGACAAGCACCGAGCATGATGATAACCAACATTGAAAACATCGCACAGCACGGAATGTATAGGCATAGACGTATCATAGAAATTCGTAGCTGTTCTCACCTCAGCCAATGTGAGCAACATACTTTGGTGATTATTTAAACGGAAAACATGCATTGTTTGGCTTGGTAGGGGCACTTTGGGCTTTCGCTGGTTCCTTCTGCTGGTTAACTTACATGTAAATACTTGTAAATCTGCGAAAGGTCCAAAAAGACGCTTAGTTTACGTGGCTTCACAGGTCTTCACAAGGTCCTTGTACGGGCTTCGTTGAGTATCATTTGGCGCACCCACCGAGCCAAAACATCTAATATAGAGCTTTTAATAAAAAAATATACCAAAGTTGTTCACATCGGCTCAGGACAACGAAGGTTTACGCCAGATACTCTTAGGCTGCGTTCATACTTTACAACCGCGTTTTAAGCGACTAGGAAAATATAGCTATCGATCCAGCGTTCTGAGCGTACGCCACCATTTTCAGATTGCCCGCAAAAAATTAAAAACTCCCGCGTAAACTCTCAAACCGCTGTCGTACGCTCGAAAGCCTCAAAACGCTGATGCGAACTATGAACGCAGTCTTAAATGGTCAGCCAAAATATGCTCTATTACAATAACATATGTATACGAGTAACTGACATAAATTACACCGTCAAAGCACATTTTAACACTAGAATCAATGGCTAGACGACTAACTTGAATGTTTCATAATAACAAATATGATGAAAAAAGGAAAATAAAATAAAAATAGGACAACTGATACAGCTACACAACGACGGTACGGTGAGGAACCATGCAACAAAATTGGAAACGTGAACACAAAAAATAGATGCAAAAAAAATTTCGTGTAATATACCACGCTGACGCTCCCTCTCTTGAATAAAAGAGAGAAACAAAATGGAGCCGCGCGAAGATGAAAGGAAAAAAGTGGACCAAGAGATGGGAGAAAGATAAGAGAACCTTTTTTTGAAAGAGTAAGTTTACACTAATGCGCTCGGCGCTCTAGAATCAAGTTTTTCAAGGTTTGCAAATGCGCCAAGTATTATCAACCAAGCCGTGAGTCCTCACACGTCAACTGGTATTTGCTACTACATGGGAAAACAGGGGGAAAACAACACTTCTAAAAATATCATAAACGCTAAAAAACTATTTAGATGATGAGACACCGTATAAGTGAAGGACAACGTCAGATAATCATAATATTACTACTAAGAATAACCATCTAGGCAAACTGCTTGTGTGAGCAACTGGTAATAAAAAGGAGCCTAACCGACCACCGGACAAAACCAATACGTAACTAACAGCAGTACCGTGAATGCAAAAGTTTTGTACCTCCACCAAATCGCCTGTACTCACAACCTGTAGAACTCTCTCCCAAGGGGGTTTGAGGCAGCTAGTTAAGCCTACGGTGAGGGTACTATTAACCCCAAAAGAATTTCGAATTGGGCCATAGCGAGTGGCACCATAGTTCCAGACAGCTAAGAACTGAGAAAACGAATCTGAAAAGTGGCTTGCCCAGTGCATCGCTGGAAGGAGTGAGTTCGATGTTTCGAGAGTTCGTGGGCTGAAAGTCTGCGAGGAAAGGAGATTACCTGGAGAAATATAAATACAGAACACACTAACATGATGAGAAGATTACACACACGCATGCACACACACTACTAACTGACCCGCATTAGTATAACTCGGGATAATCCGCCCTACAGAAAAAGAGATCGACACGCTAGCGAAGAGGGCCTGAGCAAAGGTGCTAGAGCTAAAAGAACATGAAGCAAGTTGATGAAATTCGACGTGTTGACGATTTTAGAGAATGCGCCAATAGAAAGGAGTGGATAATCGGAGTGCTTGAAAAGAAAGCATCAACTGAATAAAATACATCAACAAAGACATTTGAAAATTAAAAAAATTACGAACTGCGGCAAGTTGATCGGATAAAAGCTAGATGTCCAAACCCTCCGATGTGTCAGGCATATCAATCCCAACTCCAGGTCCAATTTAACGAATGTAGAGCGGTTTGAACACGAAAAGTGTGTGGTTATGTTTGCACAAAGTGACAACATGACCGCTTCCAGCGACACGCAGACCGACACAACGAGACAGCTGCAAATCATTAGATCAATTAATAAATGTGAATTTAATGTGGATCTATATAGAGTTAGTTCCCGCGAAAAAACGGAACCCATCTTACACCAAGAGGACTTCGACTACACCTCATAGAAGTGCATTCTAGGACGAAACCCTGGACCTCTTCTATAATGATTTCACCATGAAGGGAGAACCAATACTCAAAGACATTCCGTGATTAGACCAGAGAATCTTTCCCATGTATAAATAGCGCATGGACGCAGCCGGAAGAATTGCCACTTTCGCCACTGAAAACTTCCGGCAAGGGAACTGTGGGTTTCTATGGCCAGAAATGCCGCCCTATGATCCTAAGTAGCGATGCCCATGATTACTGATCACACGACTGTTCCGTGCCGTTGTGCTCGATCCTCCCTTATTTGTGTGGCTGCGTGACTGTACTAATGCCTATCCCTTTCAAAAACAAACTGTACACTGCCCCCTTCCATGATGGTTCTTGCAATGCTGGCGAAGGGGTCCACAGCAGCAGCGTGCCACCTTCTCTACTTAAAAAATTCCGGAACGGGGCTGTCGGACAGTGGCACCCGAGTGCCGCCTCCATACTCCGCCCGCGCTATCCTCGAGCTGCAGCAATTGCGTCGATGTTAAGGTTCAGCAATGAAACATGCACTCAGTGGCAGAGCATGACCACAAATGATTGGGTCCAGACAAAAGCGCGATCGAGCAATGTTAGGCGGGTGGCTGGCCACAGCTGCAGCACGGGAGGGGTGTGGAGACGGCTCCTGGGCATTGCACCCTGCACCCCTTTCTCGTGCAGTTTCGACCGGATAAAATGGCGCACTAATGCAGCTGCAAACCCCATCTCCGTATAAGGCAAGGACTAGGATAACCAATCTCCTTAAAATGCGAGAACCAGGATGCACGGTAGAGGGCACATTTCGTCTTCGATGATTTTTCTCTTTTTGCTTAAGAGGAGGAAAACAGTATTTTTTATGTTGGAATCCCACTATCCACGAGTTGCAGTTACGGAAGTGTCATTAAGTTTCATGTCGTGACAAGTTGAACGACTTACTCTGAACTCATTATGCGTAAAGGATTGTTGAAGGGTGCCGTCTGCAGTGAATACTACGACGTGAAGATGATTCCCATGCGTATCGGCAACAAGAACGTCACCATTCTTTGATACGTCAATACCAATTGGATACGGTGTTTGTGATGGTTCACCCAGTTTACGAATAAACTGCCCTGAATAAGGAAATAATAGATTCAACGATCCTAGGGCAAGTTACAGTGTTGTGACGCTGGGGCATGCCAGGGAGCTGGAGTTGGAGTGGTGCTAATAGTTTTCCACCAATTCTGGTTGCCTGCCAGCACCCACAATTGGCGAAGAACCCGCTGGCGACGCGTTCAACCCAACCCCCGCACCACACCGCTCTGGAACGCCTTCGCATCTGCAGCGAACAAAACCGAACAGCCTGTTTCCAAGCACATACCATCAGTGTTGAAAACTTGCACGCAGTGATGCTTGAAATCAGTTATATAAACGTTTTTCTCATAAATGGCTACGTCGCTTGCTTCGCCAAGATGAGACGACGCATCAAACCAGAACACAACTCGCGGTACGTCTACGTCTGGAAGAAAACGCATTTGTTCATAGAAACCAGTTCTTGCAGCATCGATAGCAATGAGCGGCCTTACCAATACAATAAACCACCCCACTAGTGTCGACTAGCAGAAGGTGGCCTGAGGACGTGCATGAAGCAGCTGAGACTTCTATTCCACCGCGAGGTACCAGAGGCACTAAACTTATCATCAAACTTTTACCGAAACCAAATAAGAGTAGAAAATGTCAAACATTTGTACAGTGTAATGCCCACCCATGTTGATGCGTTTGATGAATTCACCACGTTGGTCGAACAGCTGTGCACGTGTTTTACCATCTACACCTTTGTCAAGAACAGCATACCTCGTAACGTCACCTTTCAAAGCAATCACTTTGCGCGGGAAGCACAGCTGCCCATCATCCTTGAAAAAAGAAGAAACACTCAGGCTATACGAAAAGAAAAAACCGAAAGAAGTGTAACCAGAATGCCCAGTCATGCTTTACTTACTGTTCCGGGTCTGCCAATCTTCCATGGATGTGGCGGTCCGCAAACTACAATGCGGTGATTGTTTGTATCAGCAATAAGGATATCATCGCTCTCTGACAAACAGAAACCGGATGGACAATGCAATTCACGCATCGAACTGCCTTGCTGGCTTGTCCCAAACACGCTGTAATTTCAAGAGTTATATAACTTGTCCATGAGTCGACACGTTGAGGCTGCGTTCACACTCTGCGTCAGCGAGTTTTGAGAGACTGGGAAGTACAGCGACTTCCCCCGAAAAGCCGAAAATTACCAGCGAAACGCTCAAAGCACTGTCGTACACTCGAAGCGCTGACGCAGAGTATGAACGAACTTTAAAAAATCGATATTGAAGATTTGCCTGTGGATCTTCAACTCAGGTACTCGAGCTGAATTTAGGACCTCTTGCGGTGAACTTCTCTGTGCTCCACTTCCTAGGAGAGCACCGCCATCCCCTGGACCACCAGCCAATGACAGCCCTCCGAGTGCCAAAAGTGGATCTACTCCAGGTCCCAACGATCGCAGTCGCGCCTGCTGAATTACCATAAACGAAGTGCGTAAAATGGCAAGAAAAATAAATACTGAAATAGTTCTAACCATGAGTAGATTGGGATTTCCAAGTCCGTTATTCTGCAAGAGGAGAGCTGCTTGAAGCTGAAACTGATAGAGATCTCAAAAAATACACGTTATACGTTGAGCACCTCCAGCTGGGGTGAGAATCATTCGCTAGAGGGGGAGGTCGTATTTGCCTCTGAGAAAGATTTTCCGCGATAGCTGACTTTTCGCAGCTTCGACGGTTTTGAAAGCGTTATTTGACTCTACCCCTCACCGCCCAGGTCGACGGTAGTTTTTTTTTGGAGAAAAACTGGAAGATTTGGGCAAAACCTAGAGTCTGAAAAAAACTGGTGGGAAGCCGTGAAATTTAGAAAGATGGCAGGTAAGGATTTGGATGGGAAAGAGCGTCGCATCAAGAAAGGGAATTTAAGGGACTCGTATTTTGTAAAAAAAATTCCCCAACGGCAGGATGAGTCCTGAGTGCAGAAGACATTCAAGTTCCAATAACATCAATGAGATTCGAGCCCACCTGTGCTGCCTGTGCCTGTGCTTGAGCCAGTTTCAACTGATTCGCTCCAACAACCGACGACGGATGTGACATTGGCGGAAACAAACGAAGATCAGCTGCTTGAGCTGGATTCGATGATGGTGGCCACTGGTAGTTGTTGTAGATCATAGATGCGGTATTTGATGCTCCAGTCAATAAAGGCTGGAATAATATAGCTTAATCGCAACAAATTCGGATTTTAAAGCTAATATGTGGATTGAAATCCGGATTTTAAAGCTAATATGTGGATTAAAATCTAGTTCCCATCAAATTCTTATGCCCCTTTACATAAAGACGCAACAACCAAGAACCGAGCTGCAGGCCATACTTTCCAGAGAAGAATTGGGAGAAAGTAGCACTCAATGTTCACCTGTGGACAAACAAAATCTCGAAAGGATCCCGCTCAAGGGCTAGATCTTTCAGGCTCCCATCGTTTTCCAGCAAGCCACAAACTATAGGTATGCGAGTCCTACGTTTTGAGCGCAACGCCAGCGTTTCCAGCGCGTAAAGCTCAAAACTACCCGCGAAACTCGGGCGTGCGCTCGAAACGATGGATCGATATCTATAGTTTCCTAGTCGCTCGGAACGCTGACGCAAACTATGATACACTTCACAGGAAACCGCTGTGAAGGTCGTCGTCGTTATTGAAACCTGAAAGAAACGAAAGTTCAACTCACATTTCCTCCCGATGCGGTGACTGAAGGAGTCGCGTTTGAAGGCTGACCGATGACGCCCGGTCCACCAACGGTGAAACTTGGCGGAGCAACATCCTTCAACGGTATCGGTGGAGAAGGCGAAGGCAAATCCGGTGGATGACTACTGGGAGGCCAGCCAAATGCATCGCCTCCCGGACCAGTGACTCGGGACGGTCCGATGCTGTTGCTCCACGCAGACGAGATACTAAAATATTATAATTTCTTGGAAAATATGGATATTAAGAACAACTGTCACACCTTGATTTCTTTCTTTCAATGCCGATTGCTCCCAAGTCACCAGTTGACCCATGACCATTGCTCAATGATCGATTCCAATCGGTGGCGCCAGGCAAGGTTGCAGCACCAACTCTAGTTGCTGGATAGTCTGACTGGTTTTGCTGGACTTGCTGGGTAGGTGGCTGCTGCACTGTTATCGTTTCCTTGACGTTGGCTGACACCATTCGGCCTGAAGAAGACATTACTCATTAAACTCTCTTTTTTCGTCCATGTGCCATTACAGCAAACTTCTAGAGATCTCCGAGACTCACCGATGACATTTCCACAAATAGCATTCATATGCGTGTCTAATTGCTTTTTCGATAACGGCTGATATTCCAGTTCCACCTAAAGAGAAACTACTAAAATAGCGATCACAGAAGAAGTAGCCTAGCACAAGAAGTAAGAAGTAGTCTAGCCTCACCTGAATTCCTAGGGCTGGCATAGTGTGAGCTAGGTTGTTAAGCTGTTGCACAACTTTACGACGACTTGCCAGTAACTCCATACCATTCGATTTTGACAGCAAGTTACGCGCAAATCTGAACATAAGGCTTGCGGTAGGACATGGCCAATACAGCAGTCAGTCATTCAGACATTGTGAAAAAGCACAGGGGAGGGCCGCAAAAGAAAACAACTTATAAGCTTCGTACATACTTTGCGTCAGCGTTTTGAGCGTTTTAGCGGGCATTTTCGTTTGGCGGGCTGTAGCTGAAAACGCTGGCGTACGCTTGAAGGCTGATGCAAGGTATGAACGCAGCCATTTCTTTCTGTGAAGTTTCTTGAGTTTTGTAATAGAGAATATTTCTTCGTTTTAATGTCCACCCTGACTAACAGCAAACTACATACTCAGGAAAAAAGGGAGGCACTGTTCTTCTTCGGGCAAGAGGGGAGAGGAAGGGGGCTGAGGGAAAGGGGGCGTTTGCACTTTCGCTAGTTTCTCTTGATAATCCCTGTTAAAATACACGCCTCATCTTGGTAAAATCTGTAGACTCCTGTCAAGGGTAAACGAAGCTCATGACCGTGCACAGCTTTATAGGAATTTACAGGTTTCCACAGGAGGCATCGGCAGTGATCAATGGAACCAGCAAAATGCCCCCACCAAGACCAACTGCGCCAAAAAGAATTTCATTCAGGAGCACCGATTCAACGTTGTTCCATCATATCTAGGCAATATTGTGGAGGCTTCATTGTAAAAATCAGCACACAGCAATGGTCCAACCTCAGTGCATCGCTCACTCTCGCTTCATTCAGATTCATTTTTCTGTATAGATCTTCAATAGCCACTTCTTGTTTCTGACGAGTTTCCTCCAACTGAGCAAGCTGAAAACGTAACGTTGTTTCTACACAAAAAAGAGGGCACAAATTTTCAAGCGATTTTGGTTAGTTTTCACTGTGACACCATGAAAAAGCAAGCGAAAGAGGCCGGAAATGCCCAAAACGACTCTAAGGAGCGAACCTTGTTGGTTTTGGCTTCTTCAAGAGCCTTCAGTAAGTCGTCGAAGGCCATTTCCACATGAACCTTCGCTGCTTCATACTGTTCATGGAGGCTAGCTGACCGATCCGGGATAGCGCTCCACTCGGCCATCGAGTCGCGCCACTGGAAATACAACACTGAGGGATTTCATCGTAGGTAAAAAAAGACGTTACCTTTTTCTCCACTTTGTCAGCCAGCTTTTCAATTTCCGACTGTATGGTGAATACCACTCTTGCATTCACTTCGACTACCTGAACAGTTCAAATTATACTTCTCAACATTATTCACTAAGGGAAATTAAAAACACACGATCCCAAAACTACTCGAGCAGCAGGAATAAGAAAACCGTAGGTTCACCGTTTTTTTTTCTAAAAAAGGAAGACCAATGGCATACCTTATGATTTAGGTGTTCCATTTCAAGACAGACTTTACAGCACAACGTCTCGCAAGTTGCGCAGAGCATTTTATAAGGGAGTGAGTGCGTCGGGCACTGCACTGGACGTACATCTCCTCGCTGACCGCGTTGTTCCATTTCAGCATACGTCATTACCTGAAGTTGAAGAAGATAAAAGTAATCCTTTTTATACACCAAAGCTCTTACAGTTTACAGACATAAAAAAACAAACCTCATGTCCTTCAAACATCCTCATAACACCGTGAGCAGATAAACAGTTCGAGCACAAATCTGATTGGCATTGCTTACAAACAGCAATTGCTGGCTGCTCAGATTTGCACGCGCGACAACGTCGCTCCCCAACGGCTTCTTCATTCTCCGCAAGCCGAACCTGAATGAAGCAGTTTTCATGAAGCTTTCTGCGTTAGGGAGCGGGGAGGGGTGAACGACGAAATAACAGTGGTTCGAATGAGGTTAACACGAAACAATCCACTATTGTTTTGTAGTAATATTCTTCTGCTCATGTCTTTTTCTTCTTCCAGTTAGTCACGAAAAAAGGAACAAAGTGTGGTTGTTCAAATCTGGATGATGTACCGCGACAAGTGTAGACAGCAGCGAGATTTGGCATCGTAACGGAATCTTTTGTTCTTCTACCCCTTCTTGGACCAGTTCCTCAATTTTCGTGGACTTTTTGTGGACTGTGGACGAGGTACTTTTGAGCTCCAAGAATGGTGATCAATCAGATATCTACTCACATAATCAAGGAGCATTGTGTGCACGTAGCGTACATCGTTTCCAACATGAGACTCTTGTGCACATATTGGACAGCGAATGACGCCAGGAGGAGTAGGGCGTTCCTTCACTGAAAGAGAACAAGTAAAACATTTAATAACATAGGAGGCGGGGAGCACGTCACGACCGCATTACGGTATCCTCAATAGGAAGGGGTCGCATTTAGTCGCTGGAAGAAAGGCGGGTCACACGCCTGATGTTTTTTTTTTCTGAAAGTATTTTTCCGTTTA
>MU913208.1:19216-31532 GCA_036418165.1 Cooperia oncophora
ACTGGTCACAACCACGAACTCCTTCTCCATTTAGACCTGGGTAAAATCTTCATCTCCATTAGGAGAACCATAGTTTCACACAAGAAGGTCGCCAAAATGTTAACCCCCACACTGTTACTATGGCCTTCTTTTGTCTTTTCTTTCATCGAGTGTGACTAGTAACGACAACTAGCGGGCCGGTTCTCCGCGCTCGGTGGTGACCTAACCTAGGGGAACCTGACCGCTATATCATCTTCTTGCTCATGGCTACATATAAAGGACAAAGTCTTCGTCGCTGATCGAATCCTTTTTAGGATGTGTCACGCATCTACTTCCATTCAGAATCGCAACGGCCTATTGAATGCCACGGACCCATACAATGGCTTGTGGGCTCGCCGATGTACAGGTCAGTGTCTCAATCCTCCCAGAAGATCTAGTACCTTCCGCGAGGGTAGAAAGCTTGTTGGCGTGGACGGGAGCCGATCCGGGTTTTGATCCCTGGGTAAGCGCGCCATGCCTTGATGGAATCTGTGCGGATGGAGTAAATTAGAAAAAATGATCACTTACGCTTGGGTGTTTCTAGTTCACAATCCGTAGGGTTGCGACTGGATTGCTCATTTGCTTTTTGTGCATCTCGCCGACCATCCAACTGCGCAATTATGCAATCCTCGCACATTGAGTGCAAACAATCCAGGACACGTGGCTGAAGATGAGTATTAAGAATAGTAAAACTTTTTGAACCTTGTAAATTAACATCTACCTTTCTGAAATCTTTATGACAGTATGGACAATGTGACTGATCATCAAGTGGTAGCGGTTCTGTATTCAATAACGGACTGGAAGTGTTCGATCTGAAATGCAAAATGAAGCTTACTTCTAAAAAACACGCAACACGGAAACTCTCAGATCACAGCAAGATGCGAACAGTCTCACCTGAAGGCATCACTCTCACGGCTTCGGTCGAGACTTGGTGGACTTACAGATTTGTCGAACTCATGGCTACTCGGCGGTGAGTCTAGACGACCATTCTGGTCACCCATAGTGAACTCTGAGCCGACTATAAATGACAGTTGCACTTCCAGCGAAAGGAATGAAAAACGAGTGTCACTAGCCGAAAGCCGAGAAACGAAGACCTACGTAGCCAATTTAGTAACACTATACGAACTTTCGATATTATCAGTTTTATCAAAGGCGTGATTAATCAAAGACTAATGCAAATAATTCAATTACGAAAGACTATTCTGCAGAACCAATTCTATTAGGATGTACAACTTGAAACTGGCAGCGATCGGTGTCAGGAACCAAGATGTTGGACGCAAGAAGCGCAAAAAAAGACATCTGACAGTCTTACGCGCTCTGCGCTATTCCATCACACTTGGGCAGTAACGAAGGTGCAAGTGAGCTGGGGAAGGAGAGTGGGACAGGCAAATGATCCGTTGCGGAATTCAGCACGGAAAAGATCGTTCTCTTTTGCTGCTATGAAGGGGTCGTGTTTGGGCTTTTTCTTTCGGACTGCTGATTTTTTTCCGTTTAAAGAAAACTTATAGTCTTCCCCTCAACGGCATTCAAATTTTCGTATCGCCGTAGGTAGATTGAGAAGGAAGGGAGGATTAGGAACATTTTGCACAACGAGGTGCTCTCGAGAGGATTGTGCGAGACTGGGAATCCCGAACTGGAAAATAGTACCTTTGTCGGAGAAGGCGCTCCTGGGCATTGCTTCGACACTCTGTGAAACTCTGAAATCTACTCTGCTGTGAAAGGCTTTATCATAAGAAAGTATGGTAGGCACAGATTTCCTCGAATATCCCTATCAGCCGACGGGCACCGAACCCAGAAATCGCATAGGGGAAATAGCAAGGATGTCACAAAGAAGTACGAAGGTTGCTCACGTTATTTTCTCGGTATCGGGGTAATTTTTACCATTAACGAAGGGATCAATACAGCTTCAGCAAGGTAAACGGGACGCTTCCTGAAGGGCATAAATACCAAATTTCAGTTATCATCAAATGCTATTCTAGTTTTCCTTAGTCCAGAATGACTGATGCGAAGATGTTGAAAAAATGATCACTGATTTAAAAATTGAGAAAAATGAAAAGGCAATTGAGAAATTGATAAAAAAAATAGAGAAAATGACAAGTGATTATTTCTTGTTCCCCAAGCTAAGAAAGAAGATCCTTGCGGAAAGCGGTTTCTGACGATGTAGAGCTGAAGGCGACAATTAACGCACATTTTAGGGACAAGGAAGAAAATATTGTTTAGAGGGTATTGCAAAGTCAGTTTCCCGAGCAAACAAGTGTATTAAGGTTAAGGGGCACTATATTAAAAAATTATCATTAATCCTCTGTCTTGCCCTTTATACTATACCGAGAATACATTGAACATGCCTCGTACATATGAGCCAAACATCAGAGTGAATCATGCTGAGGTTCTGGGTAAATACACGGAACTTCAAACTGTTTCGAAACACCTGGGCGAAAAAGGTCAGGTTAGGTCGAATTAAATTTCAATCAATAATCCTGAAAAGATATCTTCAGAAATTAAAGTGATGTACAAAGACTTCCATATCAACATAAAAAGGGCCACACTTTGGAACAGGAAGAAGAACCGCACTTCACTGGAATGATATACGTCAAAAAGGCGTGGCGCGCAAGGGTGAGCAAATGGCAGAATTGTTCAACTCCTCGGTGCAAATATGTAGAATTAAAGTTTCCTTCATATAAACCTCCATAACTTCACCGTCATTTAACAAAGGACCAATGTGGAAAATATATATTCAAAGCCTAAACTTTATGCATTAAATAAATATCTTCTTTGAATAAACCATTTCTTTTTCATTCTTTAAGAAATTATCAAGGAAATAACTAGATTCAAGAATTCAAGGTATAATTGCCATATAAAGTGGTTCAGACGGCAAGGTGGTGAAAATAAGCGGAATAAAGACATCTATAACTTCTAAGATCTCAAACTACAGAAACCCTAAATTATTAAACTACTGCGGCTAACAGGATTCTGGCAAATTACTCCGTGGTCGATTTGTTCCGAAAAAACAACGAATTAGCAATTCTGCTCCTTCCTCGTTTCATATGAAACTGAAATTGATCAACCGCCCATAAGAAAACCAAGCCCACCGTGATCTGAACGGCAACCCAATGAATGCGCTGAGGTTGAAGTTCAGTACAGAATTCACCACTTAAGAGCATCTTGCAGATGCCGGAAAAAGATATACAATAAAGTTGCACAGTATAAGAACAAATTAAGGAATTAAAACCCAAAAAGGTAAAAGGATTTCGAGAGACAACCAGAGTTTAAGCATAGTCATGCTGCTTCCATTGTTTGCAACAACCAAACTACCACGTGAGTCAGCTTCAAGAAATATGGCGTGGTAAAAGCAATGTGTAATAGTGACTGAATCAATGGTAGACGGGCCGGGATCGCGCATTTTTCGATGATATCAATGACCTTGTCACCAGCCGGCAAATAGCAGACCCCTATGACGATAAGTGCCCAGCAAAATTAATATTGAAGGAATTTTACATAACAACCTTGGCTTTCAGACAGCTTATTTCACAACAGCAACATAAACAACGAACAAAATTCGATAACAAGCTACGGTGCAGCCGAAAAGTCGACGCAAACGACAAAAGGACTCGTGACGTCACTAGCACATGCCACCCGCGACGAGCAGCGAAATCACGGCCACGCCCCACCGAAATGCATCCACTGCGCGATACTCAGTTAACAAAATTGTCGGTCCCGCATGGAAGATGCAGTTTTATTGGCAACTTGCCCAGTGGTCCTGATTTTCGAATATTAGTCGTGTTGTGTGCGTTACAATCGAAAATAGGTGGCAGTAGTCTGATCCCGCTGTTCTCTGGGCTAAAGTACGCCATTTAAAAAGACTGTTGCGAAATACGGGGTTTCACCTTTCCTAAAGCATTAGTTATTACTATGGAGATGATGGTTGGACAAAAACATGCGCCGTCATTTCTGGTAGAGGGGCCGCTTGCATTCTGTCGTTTGTCTCAGCAGATTAAGGAAAATAAATTGCTGAAAACAATGAAAATACTTTATTTCCTGGAGTACCGGGCGCATTCCGCGGAGTCGCACGCGGCACCGCGTGTGAAAAATGGTAGATACAACAGCAGTTAATACTGCCTTCTTTGCATAGTAGTCTTCTGTGTGGTTTTCAAATACCTCTTATTAAATACGGATCATTAATACGGGTGAGAGTAAAACACGCAAATCGAAGGTGAGGAAGAAAAAGTCCGGCTATCGTTCGAACGAAGATGCACCCTTCGCACCGATGTGGGTGCGCCATTGTAACTCCAGAGAATAGAGCAAACGATCCTGCCCACCCCCCCCCCGCGTTCTTACTAAAAATCCGGTTTTTTAAAACCCTTCTAGCTGAATTGTCTTTTCTGTTCTTATCAGAAATCTTCGCCAGTATAAGGAACGCAGTCCAACATAATTCTTTTAGGTGCAATACCGCGCGTGCACCACGTTACGGTAATAACCTAATTTTGTAAGTATCGAAATGTTTCAGAACTGCAAAAGGCATTCGTTTCTGAGATATCTCTTCGAATCTGTTCTGAAGTTAGACGGCATTTTACACGGCTAAGGTACAGGCAGTCAATGATTAAAAATCGGGAAATGAGACTTTCTGCTTTAGTATCTGAAGTAGAGATGGAGCTACTCCCCACACGGGCTGAACAATTTTTGCAGAAGAGCATTTTCTTAGTGAAGTGGAAGTAACACGAGCGCCAATTTCGCGCCGCAACCGAGGGGGCGCATTTTGCATATCAGCTGCTTCACTACTTCGGATTTTAACAAAACCTCACGGTGAAAATTGTGAACTGAAGCTGGAGCAAGCTCGTCTAGCCATATGGTAAACAGTGAACTCAACCGCCACACTGCTCTCATCCCTACCCGACTCGTCCACACCACCTTTATGAAGCAAAATGCTGCTCACCCCCCCCCCCACCAGATAATAGTGACGCGCCGAACTGCGCCGTAGCTGAGTGTCGCTTCCCTGAGGTTGGTGGCTAAGGCAGCGTCCATATACTGTAGTTCGCTGCGGACGGTGGGGCGTGTCCTGTGCGGGCGGCGTTACGTGGCTGCCCCCCAACTCGTTCTCCACCTTGTTGTTGCAGCGAGGCAAGTGAAAATATCTAGTAATCATATAATTCGTAATACTCGTTTCTATCCAGTTTATGTCGCAATGACATTTGTCAACAAGTGTATTGCGACAAAAAATGGCATGCAAAGAAGGGCCTGAAAGTGTGAACGCTCATACTGGCTGACACGCCCAACTGTCCGCAGCGAACTAGAGTGTACTTCGCGACAGCAGCGGTGATCGCCGAGGTCGCCGCATCGTGCCGTCTGCTAGTCGCGGTAGTATTAACTAGGATAAATCAAAATCCTATTGCGAAACTGGTAGGACATTGTCAGTTCTTGAGAGCTTAAGAAACTTCATCATATATAAAATATAGCCTCGTACTCGCGCAAAAACTTAAGTTCCCAAAGCCCTACCGGCATCTTTCAGCTTTACTAATCTCTCAGTGGAACTTTAACTTCCGCAAACGTTAACACCAAACTCTAAAATAAAGAATTGTGTCGTGATTTGTCGAAGGTGACGGAAGTAAAGAAGTCGCCCGCGTCGACGACCAGCGAAGGTCAGTCGCCTCCGCACCGATGTGGGTGGCGCTCTTGTATGAGAAATACGAGCAATGCGATCCTTGCTCACTGGTTTTTTACGAAAAAAATTCCGTTTTTAAACACGCTTTCTACGCGGAAAATTGTCTTCTGTTTCTTCAGAAATTCCGCCAGTAATAGAAACGCAGTGGCAACATGTTTCTTTTGAGGTGCAATAGCGCGGCCCAGATTACCGGTAATCCAAATTTTGTCAGTAGCCGAAATGTTTCAGAGCTGCAAAAGGCAATTCGTTTCCTGAGATAATTTCTTCAATCTCTTCTTGAGTTAGAACGCGCCAATTTTACACGGTATAGGTACCGGGTAGAATGACTTAAAATCCGGAAATGACGCCTTTTCTGCCTTAGATCTGAGATAGAGGACGGAGCTCCCGACGTGCTCAAACGCAATTTTTTGTTGGCAAAAGACGCATTTTCGTATTTTGGAAGCTAGCGCCGAGGCGCAGTTGCGGCGACGGGGGCGATTATTGCATATTCACTAGCGTCCATCTACTGGATCAAGTTATAAAAAATCTCCAACTCTGTGAAAACTCTGTGAACTCATCTGGGACCAGCGGCCCTGGAGGCAAGCCTCGTCTAGCCGCCTGATATACACTCGTGTGTACTCAAAGATAATGTACTAATGGCTCCGAAACCATTTGATGGAGGGCAAGCAAAAATGCTCCCGCGCCCCCCTCCACAGCGCGCCCGAACTGAGGCGTAGCCGCGGTGATCGCCTCGCCTGAGAGTTGGGTGCTAAGGCAAGCGTGTCATACTTGCGACAGCAACCGGCGATGCGGCCGAGGTCGCCGTCCGCCAGTTCTGCGTAGTCGGAAGTATGAAACCGCCCTGCTAAAACATCACCCCTTATATGCAGAAACACTGGAGTAGCGGGCCTTTATGCTTAGGCTGTAAGCGAAAACCTTCATTCTATACTTCAAATAAGCAACTCGTACTTGAAAATTAGTTCCCGCAAATGTCCCTACGCACTCTTTAAGCTTACGCCCTTTTCAATGAACTTTGAAACTCGCGCCAACTCTTAACACAACTCTAAAATGAAAGGAATTGTGTCGTGATTTTGAACGCCTGAACTGCTCGCACATTTTATTGATACAACGGGGCATTTCAGTGCCCTCAGTATTGGTACAACTTTTATGAACCGAGGGGAGGAAAGGCTAAGCAGACGGCTTTTTATGAAAAGAGTAATCAAAAAAAGATTCGCTGTGTTAACGGAAATGAGCACGGATAGTGCAAATGCGGGGGACGTTTATTGGTTTCCTATCTCGCGGCTGTCGATTCAAAAAGTGTTCTTCACAGGTCACTGAAGCTGCCTGTTCCCACACTTTAGCTCATCATTCAACTCATTGTGTCAACTGTTTCTCTAAAAAAAGTCAAGCTGGCGTGCGACTGAGGCGCGCTGCCGTGAGTCCCGAAACCGAGCCTGGCATAAGCTCTCATCTCAGCATCATTGAGAATTTTGGCGTTCCCGCGTGCAATGCCAAGCAAACTACCGCTTTTACTGTTGCCACGAAAGAAAGACAAGCATGGACTTTTGCCAGGCTCGAGGGTAGAACTCCTTAGCACCATTGGGAGTGCGCAGTAGATCATTCTTGCAGTTTAGAATTTAGTACTCTCTATTCCGCCCTCCGAAATACGAAATAACTTGGTAAAGGCGCTTTGTGGATTGCTCAGATGCCGTTCGGCCATTCGAACCAACGATATGTACATATGTGTCGAGTGGTGCGCCGTAGGTCATTGAGATCGACTATGTGGACGAGTTGTCCGGATCAGAATACGTTATGTCGAGGCCTGGGACTTATAATTCAGTGTTCCGGCAGTGGCACACGAAACCCGATTCGCCGCGCCACTATACGCTACTTGGGAGAGGGCGTGATGTCGCCAGTGCGGGCGGAGTCAACTATGATCCTAAAAATCGGAAGTCGAACTAACACGAAAAAAAAACAACAAAAGTCAGAGCACATCTCATCCTCTTTGCCTCTGTCACATTCCCGGGATCGCGGAATCCTCCCCATGCGCAAAAAATGAGAGCTCAGTTCACGTCACAAACGTGAAAGATCAAAGATTTTAAAAGTGTGAAAGCGAGGTCAGAGGATGGGGGTTTGGCTTCCACTTTGCGTCCACCGCAGATCTGCGTCAAATGCTCCGTAACCGCGCGATTTTACACATACTACACGACGCTACTGTCACGACTGAATGGCTGAATTTTGAAGCGAGTGGATAGTAAACGAACATTTTCAGATATGGAGCAGTACAAAACAGAGCCTCTTTACTGAAGAGACTTCCGTCGAAATGAAATATGCTGAGGTCTCGCTTGAGGCTGAGAATGGTGAGCCTCCACCGAAATGTGCGAAAATAGAAACATCCGAGTCAAGGAGGTGAGTAAAGAGCTGTGAGACATACGACTGCAGAACTTACGAGTCTTCCTTAATTTCAGGATAGTTCCGATACTAAGCGACGAAGTTCGAGGCGAAACCGTACCATTGGCTGAGTTCTACGTAGTTCAGTTTGTTGAGAAGCAGAAAATCAGCCCATTCCTGAAAAAAGTCCCATTAGTATGCGAAGGATTCGACCACCTGAAACGAGTGGATAAAATTGGTCGAGTGCTGTTGCAACCCGCCACGAATTCGCTCTCAGAGAACCATCTTGCGGTCTTGCGAGAGCTCGAACTGGATGAATCTAATGTACAGGTAAGACTCTTTCGGAGCAGTTCGTCGACGGGGGGGGGCATTTTTGCACTTTTGCTACTTCCCATCGACGTGTGAGCCATCTAGAGGGCTATTTTATGAGCTTACAAGAGTTGACAGGTCTTGCCACGGTGACTTGACGAGCTCGCTCCGCCTCCACAAAAGCTCACAGGTTTCAAGAGTGAGACATGTAAACCGTAACTAGTGGAACAGCGAACGTGCAAAATTACCCCTCCCCCTCCCGTTGCCGAATGAGCCTGTTCTATACCAAAGAAAAACAACTTGCGGCTTTCACGAACTGAAGTATGGCAGAGAAGTTGAAAACAGTTATTTAGATCGTGAAAGTGCCAGCATCGAGGCCCCTTACAGCGCGTCAGTTCGGCTGGGCAAAGGAGTATTGGCCTACAACTTTTCATCCAGATAAGGTTTGTGTTGACTTGAGCGCTTATCTTTTATAAACATTGTGAATCTGGTGGGCGCGTTGCATGGGTAGGCTGTCCAATATGTTACCTGTCAATTCCCATGTTTGTGAGGTCACATAATACTCGAATGATGGTACGAGTTGCAAAAATGTTGGCAACTATTGTACGAGCTGCACGGATTGTACTTTGTTTCATCATGAGATGCTCGTGCTCAAAACCAGTTCTTTTGCAAGTTTTCGAGGTCCTAAGCACTATTTCGACTATGGTCTACAAAAAAAAACGGAGTTGGGCCGACAGGGTCCACAGTCCTCGTTCAGATTTGAGAAGATAGTGATGGCTCTTGGCGCTAGTCCCTTCAGGGGGGGGGGGGTGTATATCGAATGGCGCAGCTGTTACTCCGCTACTGGGACGCTATTGACCATAACTGCCACCGCCACCTCGCTGCTGTAGCCCTTCTTTTGCAGCAGACAACTCGTCCAGGTCGCTCTTCATCATGATTGACGTACTCAATTGTCCTAAATTGGCAAGACGCCAGTATGGATGCCGAATTACGCAGTGATGACTTAATTACGCATGCGTTTATGTTTCTCAGCCAATTTGCGGCTTCTTTCACCCTCCGCACCCTTCTTTCTCAGGGCTCCTTGGCTACTCAAAGGTGGTGTAATAAGTATTTTGGTGCAGAGCACCCAAGTCGTACAAAATCACGACAGACATTCTCTAATGCGAAGAACAACTAGGGCCATGAGATGAGAATTTCACCTACACCTGGGGCATTCTTTCTTGATTATAGCCAATTTATCAATGTTAAAGAGGTTTCAAGCGCTGCTGCCTGTTTAAGGAACTCGAAAACCTACTGCATGATACGTTTCTGTCCGATGAAGAGAAGACATCTGTGTATCGTTGGAGTGAGCTTGCGCTCGAAGTGGGATGTGTTGTCGTACAGGTGCGTTCACTATCTTTGAAAGATACATATTTCTTCTTTTTTTTGACGAACTGCCGCACTGCCATGCATTCACGCCGATTTTGGTGGTATCAAAAATTCAACCTACCGAAAGTTCAGGCAGCGTTCATAGTTCGCTGCTCTCTTCCAAAGAACAATACATTTTTTACGATTTTTTTTCAGCGATTCTCCTCAGGCGTTGAGAGTAGTAAAATTGTCGTTGTGTCCGTCACTATCTCTGTGTCGCTTATAACTGGACTCAGATTAGGAATCAGTTACGATCGGATCGGGATTCATCAACGATCGTTGAATCACACGTATCGTAGACTATGAACGCTGCCTACAAGAGTGGGTTCGATTTCCCGCTTTGGAATTTATTTGCAAGCGAGTATTGTGACAGTCTTAGCAGTAGAGTCATTATCCCAGTAAGCGAGAGGGCATGGACTGGAGCGCTGCGAAGGCAGCTTTTTCCACCAATTGCTGCAGACTCAAGACGGCATCATTGGTGGAAGGGAGCGCCCTAGCTGCGTTTCCAAGTATGGCGACTGTACCACTCTTTCCATGGGAAATGAGGCAGTGTAAGCTATAGTTACAGGACGGTGACGTGTTGGCAAGAGGCTCACGAACAGAGCGACTTCTCGGTCATCCTGTCATGGACATGGTGCAGAATCTAGCGAATTGTCAACGACGTGATGAGGATTACCTTGCGACTGGATGCGATGTGTATTTGAAGGATGAGCCATGTGCGATGTGTGCAATGGTACAGTTTCATTATTTTAAGCTCATAAATAGACAAGGGCGAGATATAGCGCTGGGAACAGCTTCCATTTGACACGTGTAGCTCGATTGAAACTAAAGACAACTAACAGACAAACTAATGTCCTCCAGAGCAACCTAGTTTTTCATCTCTTGATCGATTGGGGTGGGGGGGGGGTTGATTAAACATAATAGAAACAAAATCGTTCAAGACCAAACCGGCTCTCTCTCAACAACGTAGTCTATTTGCCTGAATATTCAAAAGTGTGCTACTCACTACAGTGTCCTCTGTTGGTTCGTTGACTGTCACCCGCATTCATCACGCTCCATTGGGGAACACAATGAGTGTAGGTCTCCGCCCATTCGATTGTCGCGGAATATGTATTTTCTAGCTTCTCTCAATATTGCCCTATAAGTCTGTTATAGAACATAAACGTTACTGTGACAAATACCGTTTTGAGGCTTTGGTTCATTGTCGAGCATCCCGTGTTTTCTACTGTAGGAATTCCAGAAACGGAGTTCTCGCACCAGGTTAGTGTTGATTTACTGCTTTATCAAGTGAGGCATTCTAAAACATGAACGATTGTAGGTGCAGAAGTGGTTCTGTTTGATGGTTCCAGTGCTTTTTTTTAGGTAAATGGCAGCTGCATCTTGAATCTGCCATTAATCATCATTACGGTGTCTTTCATGTGAAAATCACCGATGAAGACAATCAGTCTTCTGTTTGTGGAAAATAGTGGATATAAGATCTCAAAGGGTTTTCGGATTGGGAGGTCTTTTGGTGTTGCTTCAACGTCATTTTGCACAGTTTACAGTATACTACTAAGCGTTATCATTTTATAGTTTGTTATTACCGTTGTTACTGTTACTGTTTTCACGAGAGATGCTACTAATCTGTAGAATCCCAACCATAAAATTCGTTCCATGGAATTCATGCCACCAAGAGATTCCAATATATCTTCCTTGTTTCGGTTTTCTTCGCCAAGTTGTTACAGTTGATATCGTCGCAATCAGTCGGGCGGTTTCAATAGGGAAGGGATGAGCCACCCGCGGTGTTTCCACCCTTGGCTGTTTTCCTCCTAGATCGATCATTGACCGATCACTATTGGTAGAGCAAGGCAACCAGAAGCGGGCTCATTCCACCTCTCCAAACACCGCCCCGACTAATTGCGGCGTTATCGGCTATATTCGATATTACTTACGGGTGTTTTTCCTCTCACTGTGACAGTTGTTTTTATTGAGGAGATGAGTGATAAATGATCAAAGATGATATCCTGAAACTGCCAGATACACAACTAAACAGCTCAACCTCAACTACAGCCTCGTTCGCTGCTGATGACGGGGCATGTCATGGGAAAGGGTTTGGCCCGACACCGGCCCGTGTTCTTTTATTTCGGCAAACGACGCGACTGTTCGTAGCAGTCGTTTTCCACCAAATGTTGTCGCTTAAGGCTTCAACAACTGGTGGAGAACGGGCTGGCGGCGCGCCAAACCCAGTCCCAGTGACACGCCCATAATCCACAGCATACCTTTTACTGTCCAAGATCTGCACTATTGGCTGCTACTTCAAATGGTGTTAGGTGGGGTTCAAATAGGGATTTGTAGGCGCTATTGGATCACCAGTATATAAAAAATGCGGAACTAAGTCCTCATCATTGCGGACCGGTGGGGCGTGTCAGTGCGGCTCCGTCTTCCGCGGTGATGAAGTCGTTCTGCACCAGTTGTTGAAGCGGGCAAGTGACATTACTGTATTATATCCTTCGTATTACTCGTTTTCTACCACTTTTTGTCGCATACGCGTTTCAACAAAAAAGGCTGAGAACGGCT
>MU913209.1:0-11430 GCA_036418165.1 Cooperia oncophora
CTTGCTAGGTGATATTAACCCACACGGATACATCGTGCCGCTTGCCTTTGAATGTCTTCATCCCTTCCCGGTGGCCTACGAAAACGTTGCTCATCTCCAAATGAGCTATCTGTCGCTGCGAAGCGCTGCTACCCCATAAGGCCCTGTCGCATGGTGCATGACGCGCTCCATAAATACACTCCTTATCCCTGAGCCAGAGTAGGCGTGGCATTTGAACATGGCACGGAACTGGTTACTCGTGGAATATTCCAGTCTGGGACAACTGTCATCTTGTTCTGTGTTGGACAGAGACACGACAACAGTTGTGTCAAGATGGAAATATTCCACCAGAAGCATAGACACCTTCAGGTTAATTTGAAGAATGCAGCCCCGCCTACCCGATCTCAGGGATCTCGAGTATACAACACGTGTCAGCTCTCCCGATGCCTAGCCGCGCAGGAAGAAACAATTAGCATGACGTGTAGAGGAAGTTCAAGCTACAAAAGCTTATACGAAGTCACCATTCACCGCTCCGCTGAGATGTTCAGAAACACATACCAGTAACCAGTGGCCAAAGCATTCAAAGAGTTCTACGATTTCTTTCAAGATCACATTGTTGGTCGAAGTGAAGCAGGACCTTCCGGTCAACTTAGTAATAGCATATTAATCGAACTCAGGGCAGAGCAGGTCTAGCATCACCAAGAAGATGGCCCCTTCAGTTTTTAGGCGCCTGAACGTATATTCAATTTAACGCAGAATGGACATTTGAAACAACTTGGCATGCAATGTCTAGCTTTCATATCTATGTACCTGTTCGTGCCACATACGCCCTCGTTCGAAGCACTGCACAGTCGCTACTCGCGGCGCTAGAAAGACTTTTTCCCGCTCCGTAATACATTCCACTCTATTCGGACTGCACTCGTGGAGACTTCCATTTAGAGTCCCATTGGAGGAGACTTTGCCCTGAAATTTTTTGGTTTGTGTTGATAAATTAGTTTAGTGTGCAAATTACGTGCTGCCCAAGCTGAATGGAGGGAACCAAAGCCAAAGAATTTCCAATATGGCATGATTTTATATATGAGTACGAAACTTTTACCCTTAATGGACGCGCCGCGTACCCTACAGACCGTCACAGTTTTGGCGGCCCTTTGAATGTGTCTCGGCCTCTACACTAGCTTGTATTCGCAATCGATGGATAAACAGTAATTTTTCATATTCTCGGAGGCTTGCATTTCAAGCTTATTGGGCGTGCGGTGGATTTGAAGACTTGCATGATCCGGCAGAAGTCCATCTGAGATCGGATGTGAATGGTGAATGTATTATGGGGCGCTATTTGTGGCTAGCGCACAACTTCGAAACAGCCACAGCGACATGTCCTCCCAATCCCCAAACTCTGGCACGGATTCAGCAACTGGGGTTTTGAATTAGAGATATGCTTATGTACGCTCATTTCCGGCTTCTTTGAGCCCGAGAAGTGCAGGAGTCGAACTCGCAGTTGGTTAGTGTCACTAAACGTATGAGGCGCATCTGCACTTGGCTGATGGTGCTGGCCTGCATTGCCGACAGATATTAGTGAATACCCACTCCTAATTATCTTCACAAGACGTATTCATACCAAGGTAGGTGAATTCCCTTCAGCGAGTGTTTTTTTCGTTCCGCTGTTTAAATCTACGGCAGAATCCCTCTACCCGGCGCCCGTGACCTCTGCCGCCGTCGGTAGCCGCCGGGGCCATCGGCCGCTTCCCCCCCGCGCCGCCTGCAGGCCGTCCCGCCGCCCCCCTGCCACCCCTCGTTTTCTCCACACTTCGAGCCTTGAAAAAAGTGAGGACGTCGAAACTTCAGCCATATTAAGGGTTTAGCACCCTTCGATTGTGCGCTGGATCTCGATCCAATGACCACTCGGATCGCGCGATTGAAGTAGTCAATGGAGCTAATGTCTGAACTCGCTACAACTTTGCCGTAACTTTGCTTATGCAATTCAGCCCGGCTCCACTCCATCAGGTTGTCATGGGCAAAAGCTCAACAAATTTGGTAATTCGAGGTGTTTCGGCGCACGCGCAAGGTGGTTTCGAGCAACACCGGTCAAACTACACAAGGACACGAAGCCGTTAGTCAGTTAGTTGTTATGAGCCTCCGTTAAAAAGCTGATTCACAATGCTTCCAGTCGGACTCATGAGGCATCCGATGTTATGCTTGATTTTGAGGGTCGAAGTCAAAATAGTTGACTCGCTCAAATCCCTCTGGGCCTTCCTTAAAGTCATCGCCTCTTGGTCATATACTCACAGAATGGGCCGCTGTAGATTCAGCACCCAACTGAATAGCAAAAGGAGAGGCTGTTGAAAACTTCGCCGAGATGACACTCCACTAAAAAATTAATGGAAATAGAATGGACAAAAAATTAAGTATATTGTTTTGTATGGCAAAGAACTCTTTGTCACATTATGTTAGCCAACGGAGAAACATTTCATCATCAACGTCAAATTACTAGTTAGAAAAAATTGCCATTACTTATGGGTGAACCCGATACATTACTACTGGATGGAGGGAGCTTCAGAATCTGTAGATGCTACAATGATTTCTGTTTAGTGTCACAGTCACAATGAACCATAAATTAGGTTAAAAATTACCACACCTGAACATAACACAATACTTTTGGGGATCGGCAGCGAATGTGTGAGATCAGCGAGAGTATAAGCACCAATGTCACCTCTCGCATGATTAAACGGTATTCTAGCGAAAAATTCCTGGCGGCTATGAATGCATACTTGGTATTCCTGGCCTATATTTGCGGCCGAATCTCCGAATTCTTCTTCAATGTATGCGAAACTTCCCCTAAAATTGTATATTTAGTGACATTCACCAGAACTGCTCTGCCTTGCAAATTCAGTGGAACCTTCAGGAGATGTTCAGCCTTCAGTTGCTAGCGATGAACGTCACAAAATCCTAGTTGAATTTCTGGAAGTGTACATTTTCACTTTCTTACTGCTTTTCCGTCTCTTCGTTTGCCAGAATAGTAGGAAGTGCCCTCAAGCAGTTGAAGTATAAAATTAATCTCACCATCGTTGTGTAGTAGCAAACCAACAGGGTAGACTGAGGAGATAATCCATGGCGAGTGGGTTGTATTGTAAACGTTCGAGGTTTGACAAAAATTGATGACTGTTTTGAGGCACTCTGGAGTGGGAAAGAAGCTTGAGCGAGTGAAAAAGAATTGTATCTACTTAAAGGCAATTGGCACGATGGTTTCCTACTTAGCCTAAAATGCTAGTAGGGCGCTGTATAGTGGGGAAATGGCGAAAGAACGGAGTCAAAATCCTGCGAAGAAAAAGCCTCCGTTCTCAGTGACTTGTAAATCGATTTCGGACGAGTTTCCCGTAGGCATCTTACCAATCACCGCTACCGAAGATACGGCTGCATATGTGTACATGCAGCATCACGGCCGCTTCATACCAATCCCTTCGCTTCATAATTTGCTTAGCAAATGAATGAATACGAGCGTCAGGAACGGTCGTCCATTTGTGGGCGGGCGGGCGTGGCGGGCGTTTGGGACGTAAAGTTGTGGCTTGATAGGGCCCTTATAAGGGCACCTTCCTCGGGAAACCGCTATGCAGCGCCTGCCCAGGGTCGCGGAATTCTATCCTGCCAGGAGTATTGATCCTAGTCGCCTTGGGGATTTATCGTGCCAACTGCCTTTAAGCGTGCACGACATGCGTGGATGCCCCACCCCATATAGTGGATATTCTGCCTTCTAGCAAAGGATGATCACTGGTAAAATTTGGAACTCGGTTCCCTAATAATTCAGAGTCAGGAAAAAAAACTGTAGTGGTGAATCAGCGCTTTAGGCGAATCAAGTGAAAGAAACACACCCGCAGCGAGTGATTCATGCGCTGAGGTGGGCGCGCTGAAAAATACAACTTTTGTACCAGCGCAGCTGGGAGACCAGAGCTTCAGGGACGCAAGGGTATTAGGGAATATACGCCGAGGTTGGAGGGATTCTATATTTCGCTCAAGTGGAAGCAGTGAATAGGTTTTTCACTTGTAATCTTCCAGGTTCGGAAAACCGAGATGGAATTTGAAGGATTGTTGGGTGCACTGTTTTGAGAATTAGTATTCATTGTATTGACCATGAATTGCAGGAGCCGAGCTATGTTCATTCGAGCAGTATGTAGACAGCTGAACAGTTAACAAGGACGGTATGAGCAAGCTTCTCAAAGGAGTGTGGTGCATTATTTTTCCTTTTTCATCGCTGTTTACAATTTTCGGCTATTTGATCGAATAAAGTGCTAATTGTACCTCATAATGTTCATTAGTAAGTAATTTCATTGTCAACAGAGTGAGTTTCTTAGTTCACGACTGAAACAGGAGACAGGTAGGCGGCGAAGTGTGCACCAATGTTTATAGCGGAGTACACCACTAAAGTCAAAGTCACTTTTTACAAGCTTTCCTTCATGGGTTATATTTGCACGACTTTAACAGATGTAGCATCAAGAGAAACACTGACCACAAATTTTCATGCAAAAAGCACGTAAAATTTCATCAACAATGAAATGATTTTTGGAAAAGCACTTTCTAAATTGCAACGTCAATGTTAGACAAGCCCAGCAATGTTTGGTGCTTGGAATGCGCTGAGTGAATAAAATGAAATTTACCAGTTACCTGTCCTACTTATACAACATGCATTGAGAGAGGGGACTCTCTACCACGCAGAGTCCATCACCAAGTCGTTCGCGACGACAATGCGAGACTATCCTCTCAATTATGGGTGAGACCGGCCTGCTCACCTCCCGTGAGCTCGGCAAAATTCCAAACCGAGTGGCCAACTCGATGAGGAGTGGATTGACAGTCGATGGGGGCGTGGCCAAAAATTTATGGTCCCATGAGAGAACCACAAGTACCTAAGGATACACCTAGGGATATCACCAGGTGCATCCACATTTACGACCTGTCCTTAGGTACTCACAACATCAACACAGCCCCACCCAATCCGAGATATTATCCATAAGTATTCCGGAGATTGGAAACTGAGCTCCAGTTACCAGTAAGCAGCATACTCATTATGCCATGCGTCGGCCTTACTCCAGCAGTCATGTTCCCACAAATAGCATACTCATCTCATTCTTTGAAAGCCTAATGTGCAGTACTCGAACAGATTCCAAATAAGCCATGCATCATTCTTACTCCACCAATCATGTATACACAAATCGCATACTCACTTCCCACGATATATCGCGGATTATTATAAGTGTTCAAACTATGAGTCCCACTTTTTGAAAGCTTTGGTGCTCGAGCAAAACTAGGGTACGCCATGCATCGGTCTTACTCCAGCATTCATGTATCCGTAAGTAGCATACTCATTTTCCGTTGCTGAATAGTGTTTGAACTGCGCGTCTCATTCATGGAAAGCAGGGTCAGGATACGCCATGCATTGTTCTTACTCCAGCAATCATGTGCCCACAAATAGCATACTTATTTTCCAAAGTTTATCGCTGATTAGTGTTTGCACTAGGCGCCTTAATTTTTTGGAAGCAAAGTCAGAATACGCCATGCATTGATCTTACTTCAGCAATCATGTGCCCACAAATAGCATACCTATTTTCCGAAGTTTATCGCTGATTAGTGTTTGCACTAGGCGCCTTAATTTTTTGGAAGCAAAGTCAGAATGCGCTATGCTTCGATCTTACTCCAGCAACCATGCACCCACATATAGCATAGTCCTTTGCCAAGATTACGAAATATTTCGCAAGCTGTGCTGGAAAGCACGGCTTGCGAAATATTTCGTGATCTTGTGATCAACGCGGATGATGTTTAAAATACACATCAATACGATCGCGCGGGAAAACCCCCTATATAAGGAGGACTGCCGAATGGACAGCCATCACTGCTCCTGCTGCTTCCCCCTCCTTCTCCTCCACTTCCGGCTCCGGCTTTTTATCCTGTTAGTGACTGCATGTTCGATTGATCGCTAATTATGTCGTCAGATATGTTAATAGGATTTTTTATTCTCTTTTGGTTTCCACCTAGTTCATGCGTTACATTCAATGTACAGTCGCGATCCCTGAGACGACGTAGGCGGAATTGCGGACCTTGCAGCGACGCGACGGGCGGCTGTAATAGGGGTGGCGGCGGTTGCTGCACGGGGCAGCAATCAGTCTCGCTAAATGGAATATGTTTATCATCAAAACTTGGGATTATATATCTCCACCAATTTTAGCTTCAGATTGACTGCGGTCGTTTTCTCCCTTTCAGTTGCCGTTTGATCCGTGAAGCATTTGCGGATACCGGATTGGACATAATATTAGGGGGAGGGGCGAAAAAAAACAACATTTTTCTATGCCATTGATTTTGAGGCGCTATAAGATACACTTTATCAAATTCTTATCGGACATTTCTACCACCATATTAAAGAGCATATCAAATACTATCACGATACTCCGCCACAGCCTTCTGGAGGAGCGCCATCGAGAGATTCTGCCACGCGACCGTGAGTGGGTGCCTGAGTTCAGCGAGATTGGATTTCTCCGCACTCTCAGAACCATCCTATTGAACTCCGCCCAACCAGGTATTCAGTGGGGTTTAGTTCAGGTGACCCTGCATAGATAATCTACGCTTCTTCTAGCGTGACTCGAACACCCTTTTCCTTCAAGTAGGCAAGAGTCTTCCAACGCTTCTTTGATCATTGGCTGTTCCCTCAATCCTTGTAGCAGTAAAACTTTCAAGAAGGTACCAGAGACGCACATGTGGAGAGCATAGTCTCTGACGATGGCTCAATGTAACCGCCAGCGGTCACCTTCAGGTCGGGGTCCATGAAGAAAATATCGGTCCTTCCAGGCACGTCCGGTCCATAACATCAAGTGGCGCCTTGGCGATTGAGTAACATGATGTTTTTCCTTAAAGGGACCCTACCGTAGCCACGTTTGACGAGCTGCTCGATGTGGAGGTCTTCCAGATCGAGAGTACTGGTCTCCAGGTAGCTATCCATGGGTGACTCCATACTAGAAGTTTCGCAGCTGTTTGGAGGTGACATGAATTCCAAAGGTCTTCTCCAGTCAGGCTGCGACTGGAGATGACTTCATATTTTGGTGCACAATGAAGCGATGGGGTGAGAGAGCCAGTCTCCTGCCTTCATCGAGGAAATCTTGGGTATCTTCCGCCCCGGTACTCGTATCCATGTCCTCTGTCTGGGCAGCGAAAACTTTGCTGATATGTGACTGGGTTGAAGTGACTTTTTTTGCCGCTTCCCCCTGTATCGTGCACCAGTGCAGGATACGCAGGTTGCTCTGTCTGTTACGATTCGTTCATTACAGGGCAATATGAGCAGCTCAGTGAGTGAACAACTTCCGTTTCCATTATGAAGCGCAGCTGGCGAGGTGAAGCCGGGCTGGCAGAGAAGGAGGAGAGCTTGGCGTTAGCCGCGCTATCCGACTGATACATACATGCTCACATTTATACATACATACCTATGGGCCGATAAACCGACACGCAAATTATCCTTACATTCTATAAACCACTAACTCTGTGTGTCGGTTTGTCGGTATGTATGTATGTATGTCTGTCCGTCCGCAAAATGTTTCACGGGTTCAAACACGTCAGTGAAGGAAAGTATACGACCGCTAGCCGGTGGCGTAACCAGTTGGTGCAGATGTATCAATCCAATGTTTTGATTGTGATAACACCCTGCACTATATAAGAGAACCATGTAGTGCACTCCAAATCATTGCCCGAGCTGCTCGCGTGACAGTGACTGAGCACGTGCAGCGGCAGGATGGGAGTGTGGGGCGGCAAGTAGGCAGGGTGCAGGATGAGGGTGGCGTCCGGATTAGTGCAGCGCCGGAGGGAGAGTACGGAGGGGAAGCGTATAGTGCGTTTAGTATAAACTCATCAATGCAGAAAAGCGCCAATGAAAGCGATAAGATGAATAGAGGGAGGATCAACCGCTAGCAGAGTCGCGAATAAAACTTATGTTTTGGTATCAGCTTGGGGCAAGGTGTGATTGTTTACAACCTTACTATGTAAAAGCAATCATTGCTTGCACGTGGATAAGTGAACTACTCGCATGAGCATATTGATCAAAGATTGTTCACTATCTGTATAAAAGAAAAGCCGGTGAGGGGATAGATAAGGCGGAGGCGGGCCCGCTCAGCAAATCCATTCTTTATCTCAGAAGAAGACGTTGCAGGCGCATCAGCCGGCAAGAGCGGCTGCCGTTTTATAAAATAAAACGCTGATTATCAGCTGTTATTCGCCACTTTGCCTCAGTACTCATTGCCTTCAGACAATTTTATCGCTCGAACCAGACTGGAGCGTTACTGTGAGTATGAGAAACCTATGAGAAAAGAAAACAGAGTTGAAAGGATTTGTTCGTTCTTATGGTTTAGGAATAGGTTCTCATTTCTCTCAAAATGAAACTGAGTTATCCAGAACTCCAGCGGACGACTTGAGAGGTAGGAATGAAGTGCTCATGGCAGACAAACGATAAATTACCTACACCTCTCGCTCTACGGGGTTCGGAGGTGATACATATCGTCTTCTGGATGATCACAAACCACGCGAATGGCACCAGCAGCGGAACGATTGGAAATCAAGCTGACCAAGCAGCTGCCAGCGACTGCGTACCACAGTCATTATTCACCACACGTTTGTAATTATCACCCTGTTGCTATCCCCGCAAACGGCAGGAACTCGCGTGCAATTAGGATTCCTAAAGGCGCATGGCACGATGATTTGGTACTCGGTCCAAAACTAGCTAAAGTCATACATTCATGCGGCGCCACTTCAATTCAATCCCTTCGCTCCATGTTTTACTTCGCAAATGAAGCCACGAGCATATGGTATGGCTCGTCCAATTTGTGGGTTGTCGAGTTCGGTAGAGTGTTGCAGCTTGATATGGCGCGTAAAGGGGTATGGGTCTCTGCCAAAAGGCGCTCTGCAGCGCCCGCTATTCGGCGGGTGGAAGCCAAAATTCCTAGTTTTAGCCAGGGCATATTAATATTACTCGTGTTAAGGAATGTGCTTTCGACTGCCCTGTCCAACTATGCTCTAGTTCGCCTGCGCATGAAGTGGGCGTGTAACCAGATAATGAGTGGGCCGACCGTCAAACCCCTTCTCTGCAGTTCCTTGAAACGGTTTTATGCGACAATATTGATAATAATAAGATGAGTGTACAACTAGGATACAGTTCTATCACTTTCTTGCTTTAACAACTAGACTGCTGAGAACGGGTTGACATCCTGCCCAACTCGTTCCCGCTAGACACGCCCCTTCGTCTGCAACGAACTAGACTATACACTGCCTGCCTCACTCGTCTAAAATGAGCGACGTTGACAACGGTAAACAATAACAACAAGCAGCAATCACGGCACGATGACGAAAAAAGTTTATCTGCGATTGAAAAATCATGGAGGCATTCTTTGTGCCCGGGATAAATACAACGAATGCCAAGCCTAAAAAAGAAATGAAACTGAACAGCTGAATCTTCAGCTCTTGGCCAGTATCGACACTACTAAAATGAGCCAGTGAAGCTGGAAGACACAGATCTGATGTGAAAGAAAAAAGAATCCAATTAAACTTGACAATAATTCGCGTGATGGACAACAAGCGCTTAACAGCCACTCTTCTAACAGTAATACAAGAAACACGTGGTTAAAAAGAAGAAAGCTCCATGTTCACGGACACGATGCACATCGGATTTTGCTTCTCATTTACGACGTCCCGAATTCGTGTGTAAAGATGTAATGCATCAGAGATCCGCTGCCAGACAAATCACTGTGACCAGCCAAAACTGCCTCTGGGGAAAGCGTGACCTTCGTACTACACTAAGAGGCGAGGCGACTGCTGCTTCTCAAGGAATATTCTCTTTTTCGGACGATTGACCATTCAGTTTTTTGTTGGGGCATCTTTCTTCAACAAAACACACGCAAAGATTCGAAATAGGGTGTACAGCACGCTCGCCACCACATTCCTGGATACTAGGTGTACTTTTCAAACTGTGTATGTTTGCGCAACGTTAAACCTAAGAAGCCGTAGAATTAGGCCTCCAGTCGCTCGCGTACTCTTGAATATAAAAGTTTGCCCCTAGACGATCCTTCGCTGGAGCGCCCTCACCACGGGCACATCATTCGCGGGAATTCTCCAAAAACAACAGGTATATTAGGTTGTCCGGAAAGTTCTCAGCGTTTTGTGCACCTATTTTTTGTACATTCACTGCTGATTAAAACTCATTCTGCCTTGCTTCTCAGTAGCACATCCTGTAGAGAATTTCTTGCGCTATCTGATGGTATAATTGCCGTTTCACCATTCTATATAACCCCCTTTTTCATAGATTTTTTCAAGCATGTAGTGAGTAAGTATTAGCACTTCGGACGATTTTTTTCTTCGACTATAAATTGGGCAATCCGCAATCGAAACAGCTCAACAAATTAACCAGGTGTGGGGCCCAATAGTGCTAGAGAAAGCACTGTGCGGCAATGGCTCAACAAATTTCGTTCTGGAGATTTCAGCCTTGAAGGTGAACCTCATAGCGGTCGACTAAAGCAATATCTGACGAGGATTTTAGGGGGATTTTGGAGGCTGACCCATCCCAAACAGTTCGAGAGATTGTAGAAAAGCTAGGCGTTGGTAAATCCAGTGTTCCAGATGGTCTGGAACGCATTGGGAAGGTGAAAAAACTAGACAACTTGGTGCCCCACAATCGGAGTGACCGTGCCAGGAATCGGCACGTCTCGAGGTTCCTTCTGCATTGCTTTTGCGCAGCAGAAACGACCTGTTTTGGACCGAATTGTCACCTGTGATGAAAAATGGGTCATGTATGATAACAGGAGACGTTCCGGACAGTGGTTGGATTTCGACGAACCACCGAGGTAATAAGTGCCGAACAAACCTCACGAAATAAAAAGGTCCGGTCCACGGCTTGTGGCTCATCAGCTGGTGTGATCCACTATAACTTTTATCACCAGGCCAAACCATCACAGCAGAACCCTACTGTGAAGAAATCGACGAAATGTACCGAAAATTTTGTCAGCTGCAGCCAACACTTATCAAAAGAAAGGGTTCCGATTACTTTGCATGACAACGCCCGCACACACGTTTCACAAATCTCTATCCATAAACTTGAAGGAATTGAGGGTTGAAGTTCTACCTCAACCGCCATATTCCTCAGACCTTTCGCCAATCGACTATCACCTTTTCAAACATTTTCAGAACTCCCTTGCTGGAAAATACTTCATCAATCAGGACCAGGCAAAAAAGCCTTCAGATTTCGTGAATTTTCGACCACCCAGTTTTTTACTTTGATGGGATTTCTCGACTGCTCTGCTCACGATTGGCATAAAATGCTGATTCGAATGGTGCCTATTTCGATTAAATCCGATAAGTATTAAAAAAGTTACGATCGTTCAAAGTGAAACACCCAAAACGCTGAGAACTTTCCGGACAACCTAATATTTGCTCGCTGAGAGA
>MU913209.1:11530-31532 GCA_036418165.1 Cooperia oncophora
CATCAATAATAGGGGTGGCGGCGATTGCTGCACGGGCAGCAATGTTGGCGGTCCATCGTTCTCTGCGCTCCTCTCCGCGAAGCCGCGCCTCTCTGCGCGCTCTTCTTCTCTGGGCTCTGCCCGCAATAGCCGGCTGCACCGCGCAATCAGCTGATCGCGGCCATTTATTTTTCTAATTTAGCTGTTATTCTACTTCCTGAACGCCAGAAAAGTGAGGTAAGTTCATATTATTCAATCTAATTTTAGGTATTATTGAATATTTAGCTTTTAGTCGTTATTTCACTGTTGCAACGGTGTTTTTGCCCACTTTTTGATTTTGTTTAGGTTTTCTCTTGTTTGTCCTTTGAATATTGGACCTGCTCTCCATGGCGGTGTCGTGATGTGTCCTTATTAGTGCCAAGGACACTCTCTGACACGATGTTATTTAAAAATCGTAACGCCACTGTGCGTCGCGGTCGCGTCACGGCGTCAGCGGAGCGCGCCATTGGTCAGTGGAGTTCGGAGATTCCAGCAGTGTTCTCCTGTATGTGAAAGAAGAGAATCTCGTTTTCTGTCCACCAGTAAGTTGAGTGTGTACATTAAGCTAGACCAAAGAAGCACACGAACCTCATACCTGGTTCCCCTTGGGGAGTGGTGCGAGGTGAGTCTTCGGCAGAGTGGGTGTATGGGGAGGCTTCGCGCAACTGAGTGCTGAACTGTTCGTGTTAGGGTACCCAGGGGAGATCAACAGCGAGAATACCACTGAGTCCAATCCATGAAAACGGTTGAAAGTTCGAAATTGTTCTTTCGGTGGTGCTTTTCAAACATGCATTGGCGGGATACTTCAGTCCTTTTTTCTATTTTTGAAGCTGATGCCTTTTTCCGTCTGCATGGTGCTATGAACAAACACTGCAGAGAAAGATTGGGCTGAAACAGTGTGGATGCAATGGTGAGGGCGTACTTAGTAGCTCGCATAGTCAAGCTGTCGAGCATTGAAGGCTAGTATTGGTTACCCATAATAGGTGCTGCGAAAGCAGTTCAAAGTTCATGAAGTGTTCGGGTTAGGGAAGTCCTAGAACTGCTTATATCGGCTCGACGCTTCACGAAATAGTAATACACGATAAGGAAGCCCAGTTCTACCCAGCTGTTGTGCGTCGCCCGCATGTTCAAATACCTGAGAACAATTAATTCATCTATCGCTTTATGAAAGTCAAATTGAGGTTTACTGAATCCACTCGGTGAACAGAAAAACGAGTGTCTCTTTTCCTACATAAAGGAGACACGCATAGGCAATTCACCCGTCCGACCTAAGAGCATTAATTCAATTTACTGGCTGCGGCGCGCTCCGCTGACGCCGTGACCCGCCCGCGACGCACAGTGGCGTTACGATTTTTAAATAACATCCTTCTGACACTGTTCTGGTAGATGCGGTCTTTCTGAAATGCCACTTTCCCTATTTTTTTGCCGCTGTGGCCGTAATTTCTGTCGCCCTGTGAGTTTACTCTTTCGTTTTTTGTTTTCTTTTTTTTATTGACTCACTCTTCATTATAGAGTCATTGTTGTGTTCTTTTGCATGATGAGAACACACTTTGACTCTGTTTTGAAGCTTGATGTCGCTCTTGGAATCATTGTTTCACAGGTCTCGCCCATCCGCCGTTCTTTTTCCCGTTCCGTGCGTTTCCTGCTCTATTATTTCATTCTTTCTTTTTTCATTTGGACTCATTCTTGTCTTTGTTGTGTTCTTTTGCATGATGAGACGTTACATAGCAATTCTTTTTTCAGAGAGTGCATCCTTAGTTAGCGCTTGCCTCTCTCGCTGTATTGCTAGACGCCTACTCTGCGCCACTGTGCCTTGTTGTCCCTCTACGTCGCTTACAATAGCCGCCTTGCTTCTGTTTGCAGCGCTGTATTTTACTAACACTTTTTATTCAAATGACTTTTTTGTGATTCATGGTGCTTCGGGTGTCAAGTTACTGGCCGACCAAGTTGTCACTAGACAAGGTTACCTTTTTCGTCTTTTTGTACAAAGATACCATAGGAAACTCTTTTTCACCATTTTTGCTCTTCTATGCCGGCCCTATCAATAAAACTAGATTAATAGACTATATGGCCAGTGCAGAGTTGCTTACAATCCAAGTCACAATACATGAACTGCCCAAGCTATCAAATATTTTGGCCTATTTTCGATCGAAAATGCACTAAAAGTTTCACCTTTCAGCCTCTTTTTCGCGACATCCAAAATGAGCGGAGTGCGAAACTTCGTGAGTACAAGATTGGTTCTGCGTTTATCAACTTGCCTGTCAGTGTTTAAGGAGGTTATCTTATTTTAATCATAAAAGTTTGGCAGTCCACCATTGCCCGTACGCTATCGCCTGACGCAGACGTATGAAGTATAACGCCGTGCGTACGATAGGCGCTTAGTGGATTTTATGTGATGTTGGTTGATGCAGTATCCTTCATTGAACTGCTTTTAGAGAGCCGAGACCGTGTCACACCCAGCATGTCCGCAAGTGAGGGATTGCCTTTTGCACTGCCATTTGGCAAAATATTTCGCTTGACATGCTAGTCAGTAAGCGACGAATCCAGCTCTGAAGCACGCTGAATACTAACCCCGGAAGCGAGGACCGTCATCGCTCACCTCAAGCAGTTTTTCGCAAAGCTGAAGGAACATCTGGGGTCCACCTCGCGTGGAACCATTTTCGACTCATTGTCAGTGACTGCGATAACTGCCACGGCATGTGGTGTGAGCGACACGACTGTTACTAGAGTTAGCTTCGAGACCTATCGACCTGCGCCGGTGCGGGCGGTTTGCAAGAGCCGCTCGCGTAAGGTAGCAGTGGCGACTGCAACGACTAACTTTGGTGCAGAATGGGGAGAGCGGATAAAACGGCAGGTGCACGGTATGCTGAGAGAGGAGAAGGATGTCGCGATAGCGGAGTTGCGTCGGCAAATACAGGAGGCCTAACTTTTCGTTGTCAGCCATGACGCTTTGGAGGCTAGTAAAAGGTCTCGGATTCTCGTACAAGATCGTCAAAGGGCAGCGTTTCATATTTGAACGCTTGGATCTTGCCCGCAAGAGATCCTTGTCATTTGAGGAAAGTCGATGAGGCTAGGACTAGAGGGGACTGCGTGGTCTATATGGATGAGACGTGGGTGTTCGAAGGTATGGTGAAGAGGAGAGGTTGGGTAGATAACACCATGTCGCGTTTTCCCTCCGCCGAGGCGATACAGCAGTACTCTTGTGGCAAAACTGCTGGGAAGAACAAAGGGAGGCGCGGCATCGTTATCACGGCATTGTGTGAAGAAGGAATCATACCGGGTAGCACCCACGTCCTCGTGAGCGGACACCGGACCGCGCAGGGCGATTTCCAGCGAGAGATGGACCACTCAGTGCTTCGAGGAATGGCTGGAATCGTCAATCCCTCTGATGAAGGAGTTCGCAGCAGGGCGGAATATTACTCTAGTGCTCGATAACGCTCCTTACCATACTAGAGCTCTAGAGAAGGTGAGAGTGAAAGAGATGCGCAAGTTACAAAACATGACATTGGTCATCAGATTCCGACGAGACGCTCCACGATACAGGAGATGACCAACTATCTCAACTCGCACGGCGTCGAAGTGGCTGCCGACAGTACCAGAGCTCGGAGCGAGCGTTGCGACACTGCCTTATCTCCCTCTTTACTCAATGTTTAGCTTGACCATTTCGTCGCCAGTCGAGGCGGTGTGGCAGCCTTGCGTTGCTACGCCGCTGAGAGGATTTGCGAGGAGATGGGGGTGAACTTGCTTCGGCTCCCCCATTTCACTGTTATTTCAACCCCGTGGAGCTGTGCTGGAGCTACCTGAAGTACGGCCTCAACAAGATTGGGAAACCCACGGATAGGCTGGAAACAGTAATGTTTTCTGGGACGCAGGTTTTACACGTGTGTGATAATGCAACATGAATATTCTGTCGTTCAGGTCAGAATGAGGGCAGTGGAGATATTGGGGAGAGTGTCCAGGGACCTCTGCGAGGCCTGGTGTGGGAAGACGTTAGAGGAGGAGGACTCCGCGCGATTGAAGGAGGCTTTGGATGCCAGTTATGGTGATAAGGGCGCTGAAGAGCCCTCATCATCTGACAGCGACCTGTCAGATGATGTGATCAGTGGCTATAGTGTCGAGCTGTGAATATTTCTTTGGTTGTTTTTGTAGATTCTATCAGTACCATAACGGGTTATTTTTGTTGTTGTTACTATCACGGGTTACTTCTTTTACTACTACTATCACGGGTTATTTTTGTTGTTTTTACTATCACGGGTTACATCATTTACTGTACTATCACGGGTTATTTTTGTTGTTGTTACTATCACGGGTTACATCTCTTACTGCTACTATCACGGGTTACTCATTAATCACTACTTCGCTGTTTTCTTTACTACGGGTTTTGTTACCCTTTCTCTTGTTTGTTACCACTGGTTTGATACCACTTGTTCGATACCACTTCTCGTTTCTTGTTAAAATGTTAATTGTTGTGATTCTGAGCTTCTTGGTCGTTATTAATCTAGTTGGTTATGGAGTCTTTCCTAACGGTGAATACCTATTTTCCTAAGCTTCTCTACCCTTTTAGCATTCCATATCTATTCGTCCCTTTATTACGGTTTTTTTTCTTTCTGACATCCTATATGACACACAGGCGATGCGGTCAACAGGATTCTCCTTGCATGCGAAATTGGTCCTGTTTAAAGAATTCTCGAAGCAGGTACGAGAAAAGAACGTTACTGATGTGGATGGATACCCGACGTCGCAATTTAACTCCTGCTGAAGTCAATGGTGCTCTGCACGACGACCAGTGGGTTGTGCCGTGGAATCCGTACCTGATTCTGAAGCATGACTGCCACATGAATTTGGGAATCTGTGGCATGATATCAGCCGTCAAGTACCTTTACAAGTATGCTTCATAATGGACAAGATCGTTCTCGAATCGATATTGAAACCGATCGAATTAAACAACAATGGGATTGTGACGCGATCAAGAAACATCTTAATACACGATATGTGCATCAGAAAGCATTATAGGATCTTCGGCTTCAAAATGCGAGACATCAAATCGGCACATCGGCGTCAGATTCATGTGCACCGCCTGATATTCCAGACGTGTGTTTATGTGCAGGGACAAGAACACAGCGGTACTTATGACTGGGCTGGCTCTATACTATCAAATTCTGGAGCACTTCACTTTCAAGCAGCGCAGTGGTTGGTCACACTGGAAGGCTCATTGGACGGATGTACACGGTTTCGCCTCACCATGAATGCGCTGCCTGCTGAGTTCTTCTTGGATATAGAGGGAAAGAGTTCATCCGAAGGACTGCGAACTGTAGACGACTTAACATTGGAATCCTTCGCAGAGGCTGCTAAGCGTGGGGGTTCTTCGATGATGACCGTTATTTTCGTCGAAGTTAAGGGAAGCAGTCCACTACCAGACAGCATGCATCCGAAGCTTCCTTGGCCTAATCGCCTCTGCTTTTTGCGGCCTTGCTAGCAGCGCGCAGGATTTGCTGGAACGAGCTTTTCACGCATGAATGTCAGATGATGTAAGATGGCGCGGAGGTGTAGTGAGAAGTGGCACGCTTACCACTAGTGCGGCGCCTTGTTTGAATACCGGGTCGACTTCCGCTCAGGCCAACCAAGCTTTCTACCTTCCGGGACGGTAAATTTCCCCACAACCCGGCGTACCAGATTCGTCCTGGCAAAAGAGCGCATAAAACACTGACTTGTATATCGGTTGGCCACTGCCGCAAGTATAGGCGTAGAATGCGTGCCGCTTCCCACAAAAGGATTGAGTCAGATGACTTCGTTCATCGAGAAATCGGCGAAGCAAACTGCCAATTGCATCACATACCTTGATGCTCTCGACCGACTGGCTCTTAGGGGCAAGCATCTTATGGAGACAGTGCTGTCTCCTGTCGGTGAACGTCCACTGGAAATATCTTCTGTAGTGGATAATGAAGAACACGAGAGGCTCAGTCCTATATGAAACTCTCAATGAAAACGCGCCCAAAGGCCTGGGCCGCCCAGACCAAATTTATCACGCACTGCGACAGGATCCTAGGCCAACAGATGCATATTTATAGATGGCCATGGAGGAAGTGGGGAAAACCTACTCATATAACACGATGCATGATATCGCCATCGGACGACGACTTCAAGTAGTTTGTGTCGCGTGGACTGAGATAGCAGCAAATCTCCTGCCTAGAGGAAGAACTGTAAGTTTCCTTTCCACGTTCAACATTGCAGACGGTAACAGAAGTTCATCTATGAAGCGTCAACAAAAGGAGGCAAGGGAAACAATGGCCGTAGATATGATAATTTGCCCCCACAAATCCTATCCGCAGCCTCATCGTGGCGTGGGGGTGAACGGTTTTGGACTGTTCCAAAAACGTACCAATGCGGAGGGTGCCACGTCAGAGCCTGGCGAGCTACGCGTGGTTAATTTTCTTCTCGCCGAAAACAGTAACAACTATGGGCCTCATTCCCCTGAAGCTGAGGGAACCACCGACAGGGCGACGTCGGCTGGGACCGCTCGGACGAGGCTGCTAAAATCACAGGGCCAACGGAGTTTTAAGTCGCCCAGGACTAGGATGACGATCTGTACTTTCAACGCACGGACGCTTGCATCGGAAGCTCACATCGAAGATCTGATGTTGCAAGCCAGGAAGATCAAGTACGACGGTCTCGGACTGACCGAGACGAGGAGGCATCGCCCGCTACACGCCGTGTACGAGACTGGAGAAGAACTGTTCCTCGGAACATGCGACAGCAGAGGCGTTGGCGGTGTGGGCGTCCTCGTCAACACGCACTTGGCCATGAACATCGATTCGTACGAAAGTCTGACGACCCGAATCGGACGTTTGCGATTGAGAAGATGTGGTTCAACTCCAGCTTTGACAATCTTCGTCGCCTACGCACCAACATCAAGCTACGACGAGGATGAGCTCGAAGCGTTCTATATGGAATTGGAGAAGTTCTACAAGGAAGATCATACCTTCTTCAAGGTCATCGTCGGTGATTTCAACGCTAAGATCGGACCAAGAAGAACGGCTGAAGAACTTCACATCGAAACTCACGGAAGGAACGGAGTGGAATGAGCAGGGTGAAAGGCTGTCTGAGTTTATCATGTCGACCCACACCATCCATGGTAACTCGCAGTTCCAGAAGCCCTACTCTCTACGCTGGACATGGGAGTCTCCTGGTGGACAATTCCATAACGAGATCGACCACATCATCTGCAATCGAAGGTTTTGCCTAACCGATGTCGCTGTTGTCCCTAAGTTCTACACGGGATCCGACCATCGTCTCCTTCGCGCAAGATTCCGCTTTTCGATGCGAGGAGAGAGAGCCGCAAAGTTCAAGAAGCGAAGCCCCAAGACCACCATCAACTGGGATCACTTCACTTCTCTCGCTGGGGACTCCGGATCTCCCTCTCTAATAAGGAAACCAAAAGTGTACGTGCTACTCGACTGGTAAAGAAAAAAAAACAGACGAAATCGTCGAAAACGTCCCAAATAAGGCCCTACTTGTGCCGAGCGACATATAAAGAATTGATGCAGATATCGGACGAGAGGTCAGGGAAAGCAGCGAGGTTGTAAGCTCAGCGCTCGCTGCTGCGATTACGATTTGAGCTTGCAGCAGTAAGCTCAGAAGTGAGGAAGAGCGGCAAATTAAGTATTGTAATCGCCCATAACGACGTCATGAATTAATAAATAAACGAAACGCAATGTATGCACGGATCTTTCTGGTCCGTCGGAGTACATCTGCATGTACGGCAGTCGACTCTGGATGAACTGTTTCCTATAGCTCCAACGGAATTTCTTTTTCAGTTTTAGAAAAGATCACCTATGAAGAAAATTATGGCTGTTGGAAGCATGAAAACTCGTATGTGAGACTAGATTACAACAACGGGGGTAATTTTCTGAAGGGAGGGGGGGGGGGAATGTTCGCAGCGAACTTTGTAGTAGCTTAATATATACCATTTTCACTTCAAATTCACCACTTTCCAGGCCAAATTCGCCACTCTTCTTCGACCAAGCAACCAAATCACGCCAGACACCACCGCGAACCCTGCCCCGACGGTCACGCCTACTTGTCAGCGCGGACATAGATTTTCAACACATGACTGACTCCGCCCATTCTTTAAAGTTTGTTGCGAACTTCAAATCTTCATAACTTTTTCAATTTTTAATTTCACATCCACTCTTCGCACAACGAAGGTACTCGTAGACGGCACCGGCAATTTAGGCTCCGCCCCTTTGGCCACGCCCACTTGCTGTTTGCGGAATTATGATATTTTTCAAAATTTTTGCATTTTTGGACTGCCCCGTGAAGCCCCGCCCACTATGAGAGGCTCCGCCCACTTTTCAAAAATGGTGCAGATCGGCAGTATAGAGCCTTGGCTTGCATGCTAGGGTCTCGTCCGTCACTCGGAACAAATAAATCAGGCAAAGTTTGTTCCTTGCCATGCAAGCCAAGGCTCTATACTGCCGATTGCACCATTTTTGAAAAGTGGGCGGGGCTTCTTCGAAGTGGGCGGAGCCTCTAATAGTGGCGGGACTTCACGGGGCAGTCCAAAAATTATTATTGCTGCTTTTAAGAACTCCGCTGAGAATGAGGATGAAGTGTCATGGGTTTGAAAACCTATGAGAAGAATAGAGTTAAGAGCTCACATTTCTCTGACCAACAAGGTTTCATCTCTCGGTACTCTTTAGGTAGGAATGAAGTACTCATGGAAGACAAACCATGAAATACCTACACCCTCTTTCGTTCTACCACTGATCATCGTCTTCTAGAAGATCAAAAACCACAACGGCGCCATCGAAAACCACCAGGCAGCTGCCAGTGCCTGCGTATCACTAAAAGCAAGACCGCTTCCATAGAGGTTGGCGCTTTTATATTTGACGAGTCAGACTCGTAAGTGGAGTACGGTACTCAAGTGATATTGTGATACGCGTAGAGATACAGATACTCGCCAACGAGTAAGTTCTGGATTGCTTTTACAAGGAGTGGTAGAGGCGAGACTTCGCCTTCCACGGTTCGAGGTAATCGAGGTTCGATCCACCCAAGACAGTTATTATCAAAATTAGTAAGGGTGTTAGGGTTTACTAGATCACAATAACCCAGACCTCTCCCTGTAGGGGTTGGCGCTTTTACATTTGACGAGTCAGACTCGGTAAGTGGAGTGAGTACTCAAGTGATATGGTGATACGCGTAGAGATACAGACACTCACTTCTCTGTCGATTCTTCCGCAGTAGCGGATCGGGCTAACCGAGTAAGTCTGGATTTGCTTTTTACAAGCGACGTGGTAGAGGCGAGGACGTCGCCTTCCACGATTTCAAGGTAATACGAGCGTTTTGCATCCAGCCCAGACAGTTTAGGTGCTCAAACTTTATACAGAGGCTTGATCAGAGCCTTACCTTAGGACCTACAATAACCAGGCGGAAACACACCTTTTTTTCTTTCCCCGGGTAGGTGTTGCGCGCTTTTACATTTAACGATCAGACTGGGTAAGTGGAGTGCCAGTACTCAAGTAGATTATCTGTGATACCGCGTAGAGATAGAGATACTCATTTCTCTGTCGATTCTTCGCAGACGGTCGGCCAACGAGTAAGTTCTGGATTGCTTTTACAAGGAGTGGTAGAGGCGAAGACGTCGCCTTCCACGATTCAAGGTAATCGAGGTTTGATCCACCCCAGACAGTTATTGTCAAATTTAGTACAGAGGTTTCAGAGCTTCTTAGACTACAATAACCCAGACCTCTCCCGGTAGGGGTTGGCGCTTTTACATTTGACGAGTCAGACTGGTAAGTGGAGTGAGTACTCAAGTGATATGGTGATACGCGTAGAGATACAGACACTCACTTCTCTGTCGATTTTTCCGCAGACGGTCGGCCAACGAGTAAGTTCTAAGTTGCTTGTCGACAAAATGTGACGCGCCGGCTTTGATTAGTTACTAAGAGTAGTGAAGAGGCGGGACGTCGCCTGCCACGGTTCGGGATGAGTCGAGGTCCGATTCACCAGACAGTGATTTTCAAAGTTAGTACAGGGGTGTTGGAGTTTTCCAGACCCCCAAAATTCAGACCGCTTCCAGTCAGCAGGTGGCCACCGACGCTTTCATATTTTGACGACTGAGACTCGTAAGTGGAGTACGGTACTCGTGTGATATGGTGATACGCATACAGGGACGGATACTCATTTCTCTGTCGATACCTCCGCAGACGGTTGCCACGATGTTTTCCAGACCCCCAAATTTCAGACCGCTTCCACTAGCACGGTTGACGCTTTTTCATATTTGACGACTGAGACTCGTAAGTGGAGTACGGTACTCGTGTGATATGGTGATACGCATACAGGGACGGATACTCATTTCTCTGTCGATACCTCCGCAGACGGTTGGCCAACGAGTAAGTTCTAAGTTGCTTGTAGACGAAATGTGACGCGCCGGCTTTGATTAGTTCTAAGTTGCTTGTAGAAGGCCAACGAGGTAAGTCCTAAGTTGCTTGCAGACAAAATGTAACGCGCCGGCTTTGATTAGTTACTAAGAGTAGTGAAGGCGGGACGTCGCCTGCCACGGTTCGGGATGAGTCGAGGTCCGATTCACCAGACAGTGATTTTCAAAGTTAGTACAGGGGTGTTGGAGTTTTCCAGACCCCCAAAATTCAGACCGCTTCCAGTAGAGGTTGACGCTTTCATATTTGACGACTCAGACTCGTAAGTGGAGTACGGTACTCGTGTGATATGGTGATACGCATACAGGGACGGATACTCATTTCTCTGTCGATACTTCCGCAGACGGTTGGCCAACGAGTAAGTTCTAAGTTGCTTGTAGACAAAATGTGACGCGCCGGCTTTGATTAGTAACTAGGAATCGGCGTTAAGGATAAAACCCCTCAATTGTGCACGATGAACAGGCAGGCAACCACAGAGGCTGTACTGTATAAAAAATGTCGAAAGTTAGCAGCTAGTGCACTCGATTTCAGGCCCGTTGGCCCCAAATAGGCCCATGCCGGCTTATGTCGAAGGTGTTATATTGAAGATGCCATTGGGCTCTCTCGCCTGCCATTTTCGGGATCTTGCCATTGTGCTTTCTCGCCGGCCGTTTCGGGGTCTTTCTCTTCTCCAGTCACTGTATCGTCGCCTTTTGCAGACCACAATTGATCTTGATCATCTTATGCTCGTCCGGTGATCACGACAATAGCAATAAAGAGGGTCTTGTTGCGGGCGGTTTTCGAGCTTCCCTCTTCTTGAGTAAGTCAACAAGCACACGGCAATCCTATTTTTGAACTGTATCATGTATAATGTGCGGTCGCGGGTACTATCTTCAAGATGGGAAGCTACGGCCCGATTTTAAGCAGGTGGAAATTCAAAATCAGAACGATTTTACTCTTTTTGTACCACTGCGTGTTATGTGAGCTAGTTAGGGACCGTCACCCTCTTCGGAAACTCCTGGTAAAGTCAAATTTACGCGTGCGGGAAGACCTGGCAGCCATGCCATCTAAATACCAATACGCCGCGTCCGCGCTTTATTGCCTTGGGGCGCGTTTTTTAGAACGCCCTCAAGTAAACTCAGTGCAGACCGTTGGGAAAGACGAAAACGCAGTCGTGTGGAAAAGGATATGGGCGTCCAGAAAAATACTGATTATTTATAAGGTTGCCAAGTTTAGAGGGAAACTAGGCGGGGGTTGGGTTGGGGATTTTCAAAATCGGATGCAAAAAGTCCTAAACTCAACCACTTCACTTGTTTCTAGTGTTTGGTTTCATGAGAACAACGCGTTGGGGATTTTCTGAGGAACACTCCGAGCAGCGCGAAAACGCCGTTTTCTGTGTACCGTTTCAAGTGGGCGTATTCGGATATCCAGAAATGCATCTAAAATGCATCCCTTCGTGGAATAGGAACAAACAGTAGTTAGTTTAGCGCCCATTAGCTTCATTTCTGGATGCGCCATGCTTATGCAAACCATGCAGAGATAGTGGGATGGCGCAAGCTCTACGCAATGCCTGTCTACGTGAGCAGATGTGTTTGTAGGATTTGGAGAGGTTGCCGTTCTCCATAGCGGATGATGCGGAGTGGCCGCCCCATCCGCAACGGAGAACGGCAACCGCACGCCATCAGATCCGTGCTCCACCACTTGCTAACCGCATAAGAGAACAACTGCTGAAAAACGTCTGATATGAACGATATGGCTGCGTTTATACTTTGCGGCAGCGTAGCGTAGCGCTTCCAGCGTACGCCAGCGGCAGTACTGGGGAGGGGTATGTGACAAGAGGATCGTAATTTGACGCGTAGCTGGGCGTCGCGTGCGACGTCCCGCCCGCAAAGGACGATGGTTTCAGGCAGTAGATGGCGACAACATGCAATTAAGGACCGAAAACAGTAATGAGTGTCTACGATGACGGGGTCTACATGAAGTCCGGTGCTTCATTCGACAGGTTAAAACGAGTTATGAAAACGCCGCCGCGCCTATCGCCATCGCGAGTGCCGATGCGAATTACAATCCTCTTTACCGTCCCCCACCGGGGAGAGGATGCATATCGATCTAGCGTTCCCAGCGTCACCAGCGTAACGCTAGCGTTACGCCAGCGTTTCTCCAGCGTTTCACCAGCGTTTTGCTAGCGTTTGCAGCGGCAGGGGAGTAGAGACTATGGGAGAGCTGGAGGGTACAAAACACATCGATTGCGCGTCTCTCACGGCCACATAGTCTCTACAATACACATCGATTGCGCGTCTCTGACGGCCACATAGTCTCTACAATACACATTCTGCGCGTCTCTGACGGCCACATAGTCTCTACAATACACATCGATTGCGCGTCTCTTACGGCCCCATAGTCTCTACTCCCCTGCTGCAAACGCCAGCAAAACGCTGGTGAAACGCTGGAGAAACGCTAGCGTACGCTAGCGTGACGCTGGTGACGCTGGGAACGCTAGATCGATATGCATCCTCTCCCGGCACTGCCGCTGGCGTACGCTGGAAGCGCTACGCTACGCTGCCGCCCAGAAGTATATAACAGAGCCCTATGATACCTTATTGTTGTGCGCAAGAAAATAATTGACGGAGGTGCGGACAAGCGCCCTCGCTCGCGACACGACCATCACGCAGCGGCACCAGATATGATAGTCTCCTTGGATCAGCTATGTGCAATACGAAAATGCCAGCTTATCAGTGTTTCCACTTAATTTGGATTAGTTCACTTAATGAAGGTTTTGCGCTACTTTTTTACACATTTGGGTTCTCTACAAAGCAAGTTTCGCTATACAGAACCAGCATAAACCATTGCGCTGCTCAGTACTGAGTGAAGGCCTATTTACGACCCACCCCTCTTCCCAGCGGCCAAGTACCACCCTCTGTTGGGGAATCCCCAGCAGAGGGTGGTACTTGCGCGGGCCCTGGGCTCGGAAACAATAAGTGGCCGACGGTCCAACAGAACAGCGGACCTTGGGACGGTGCGGGACTAATGCTAGCCAAAAGAAGAAGAAGATGAGTAGTTTTTCTGTCGATGGTTTCGTTGGTTTTCGTACGTTTCTCTTTGCAATGGATGATATTTACTACTGGGAGTAAGGAAAAACGATTTGTGAGCGGTTGCGAAAGACCACAGGGCGATGTGAGTGTCAGAGTCAGAAAGTCAGCGATCCTGTTATGATGCTCTTTAAGATCCTTCTTGCTTTTTTCATTTCTGAGGATTTCTACAGGTATGTTTCATAACTGAACAACAACTAGCCATGATTCCTTATCGCGGGAAACTGTTGTGAATCGCGAGTATGATCACGCTAAACTGGACATATACTGCGAGCCCAACATTTTTCAGTTTTCAATCGACAAGTGGTACCGGTATTATGTATTCGCACTGTTCTTTTCACTTCTCGTTTCTCGACAGCGCGCTTGCTCGTCCATTATTGTGAGTAATCTGGGAAGACACTTTCACGATTTTTCTACCGTTTCCGTTTACAATGACATCCCTTTCATTCCAGACGATGCAAATGAGATTTTGAATCAACTGTACCATCTTGACCAACGCTGATTTGCGATACATCGATATATTCGACACAGAAAAAAAAGTTCGCGATATAGAGGGCCCTGGCCCTGACAAGGTTTGAATTTTCGTTGCTCGTTCTTTCATCATATCTTGAGCATTCGGATTCCAAGGAATCCCACAAATGAGCATAGACTGACGCCACCCGCTATGCTCCTTGTGCTGCCGTCTTAAGGGAGTTTTTTTGCCAAGTATAATCCCTTCAGAAGTTTCTCTTCTGGTGCGACCCCTCGTTATCTCCCCTCCTACGTACGATCTTCTCATATCCTCACACTCCTTCCCCAATGCTCTAAAAATCAAGAAGAATCATCAGCCGAATGCATTAGCTGCTGAGGCAAAGACGACCCCTCGCTCGATCCCACAGCTTGCAACAGGCAGCGCATGAGCTATATCAGCGGCCTTGCAGTGTCTTCAGCCCATGAAACGATACGTTCGCCATTGGCCGCGGTGCGTCGGATAGGTGCTTTTAAATGGTCCCCCTAGAAAAGCTACTTTATTATCAAACGAAACAAGTTTTCTGCCGTTTTCGAATATCGTGGCCCTCCGACGGAATACACTGATGTGTTGAGCAGACGTCCGTACAGTGCAACAGTAATGCGACTTTTGAGAGTTCTATCTTAGTGCACATCGTTGTTGATGATTCCGGAACAGGGGCGGGGGTCGTGTTTTAGCTGGAAAATAGTTTTGATCGTTTCTTTTTCTTGGTCCAGAGACATGGTAGTCCTATTATGGTTGTGGGGAGAGTGTCGGGTTTCCTTATTCTTGTGTACTACACGCCCTCCTTTCCGCAGCTCGATGAGGCGGGAAGCAGGTGGGGGGGGGGGGGTGGAACGGGCTTGACCAAAATCTCCAGCAAATGATACGCCGTGTACTCCTTACAGTTTGTATACAAAGAAATCTACTTTTCGGTAGTGGAGGGCTTATAGGCGGTTGACGACTGTCATTTACATCCGAGTTTTGTCGCAAGACTGCGGATCATAGTCGGATCCCCCTGACAGCTTTGAGAATGGTGGAGTCTTCTACATCGCGGGCATCCCAACCGAGTTTCCCTTCGAGATCGCGTCTCTTTTCGCGAAGCGAGCGAACCAAAGATGGACAGTCCTGACGGTAGTGGTGTCCTCCCCAATGCACTGCTGATGTTGCGGACAGCTGCCGCTGCACCGGTGCCCCTCGGCGTCTGATCATAATGAACCGAAGTAGCTTCTCTGAAACTGACATCGTAATTAGACCCAGGAAAGTGCAGGCGCCCTCACACAACTCTCGAATAAGCTCTTAGGATGTTTTGAAGGCGGGCATGTTATGCTGCCATTCTGGCATGCCATGTTCGAGCGTAAACAACCGAAATGTGTACGCTTTTCAAAAAATACCAACAGGACTTTCCTTCCAACCTTATACTTTTGAAGCACCACAAAATTTGTGTGCAATAAGGACTGTACTTTGGATATGTATTAGTATTATTATTATTATGTAGATTCATCTAGTAGTGACCTTCGGAAGTTTGTTAATGTACATATCATTGATTTCAACACCCTAGACAAATTTGGGTTCAATTCTGGGGAGGGGGTGAGAGTGCAACCAGGGTGGATTATCTGATCTCATCTGCCATCCCAGGCTTGCAACATACCGCTGCACAGGCAGCCTTGGCGTCGTTCGAACGAGGAACGTTATTTCGCGGTCGCGCCGTGCACGAAAGAAATATGCGTTGCAGGCGGGGTGACGCTGCAGCAGCCTACCCTGCTCTTCCTCTTCTTCTTCTTAACGTTGTCCCGCTGGTGCAGGATCCGTTTTCCGGATCGATGATCGCCACTTTGCTCGGTCTAGTGCATCCTCTTTGTTCAGGTCGACAGTTTTCATGTCCGCGTTGATTGTGTCCTGCCAACGTTGTTTAGGTCTTCCTCTGAGCCGATGGCCATCCACTTTAAAATGATACGCCGTGGCAGCGACGGTATGGGGCGCGGCGCGCACGACGTGTCCATACCACTGAAGCCGTCGTTCTCGCATCTTCTCTGCAATTGACACCACGCCCATCTGCCGGCGGACGACATCGTTACAAATGCGATGAAGGCGTGTACCCCTTGTAAATTGCAGCATCCGCATTTGACGTTCTGCGCTTCTTGTAATCGGCCAGCATTCGGATCAGTATGCAACCGGGCGGACCATTGTGCGATATATCTTCGATTTGAGGCGAGTTGGCATGCGTCTGTCGCACAGTACTCCAGTAATCTCTTTCCATCGCGTCCACGACGCATTTATTCTCGCTCGTATCTCATCATCCAGACCACCACCGCTTTGAAGGCGAGATCCTAGATATCTGAAGGAGATAGTCTTCGGTAAGTCTTCACCATTAACTTGGATGGTACCATCGCATGCGTTGGTTTCCAGATATTCTGTCTTCTTGATGTTGAGACGAAGACCATAGCGGCTCAGACGATCGTTCCACATCTGGACCTGACGTTGAAGTCCCATTCTGTTGAGAAAGATATCATCAGCATAAAGCAGAGTCCACGGCGTTTCATTTTGCAGGTCCCGTGTGAGCGTGTCCATGACGAGAATGAAAAGCAATGGCGAGAGCGCTGATCCTTGATGAACGCCTACGTTTATTGGGAAGCTATTTGATAAGCCGGCTGCGCATCTCACTCGGCTGGTGGTGTTTGTATATAACATCCGGATCCAGTTGATAAGAGCTTCAGGCACACTATGTTCACGAAGTGCGTACCAGATTAATTGATGAGGTACGCGGTCGTACGCTTTTTCAAGGTCCAGAAAGGCAACATGAAGTGGTTTTTGTCTCTCCCTATGTTTCTCCATGAGCAGACGAGCAGCAAAGATTGCGTCGGTTGTTCCAGAGCCTTTCACAAAGCCGCACTGGTTACTGGTCAATGTCACCATATCGCGTAGTCGTCGGTCGAGGATTCGCTCGAAGATTTTCATTGTATGCGATAACAGGCGGATAGGGCGATAGTTAGAGCATTCAGCAGATCTCCTTTATTCTTAAATATTGGTACTGTTATGCTCGTTGCCCAGTCGCTTGGTGCCCTGCCTGAAGTAACAATGACGTTGAGGAATTGTGTAAGCCATGGGATCCCAAACCCGCTCTGACGCATTTCCTTCTTTTCCACTCTGCAGGTATGTCGTCTGGTCCTGGCGCTCTTACGGTTCTTCATGCTGCTTATAGCCTTGGCAACCTCTTCGGTTGTGATCCGAGGGACTGGACCAGCATGCCTTGTGCCTTCTGGAATTGGCGGGTGGGCGAATTCGACGTTGGAGATCTCGCTGAAGTGTTGCTGCCAACGGTTCAGTATCTCTCTCTATATCTCTATGTTGTGCAGGCAGTCGTTGCCCATTTGTATTCTTGACGCACATATAATGTTCAACGTCTCTTGCTTTTGTGCCCGTCCTTTTGCCAATCGGTATATGTTTTTCTCTCCTTCTCTGGTGTCCAGCTGTTCATACAAGTCTCGGTAATGTTCTGCTTTGACTGCAGCTACAGCTTTCTTGGCTTCCTTTTTAGCTCTGGCATAAACTCTCCATTTTTCGGCAGTTTTCTCGGCGAGCCAGTTCTTGTACGCCACTTTTTTCTCCTTCACTTTCTGCTTGACCTCTTCTGTGAATGAACCACGCTTGTTTATCGATACGATGTCGGTTTGGTTCCGTGCTTCCTAACGTAGTTTTGGCCGCCGTTGTAACTGAGTCGCGGAAAGCTGACCACACTTCTTCGACAGAGCTCCCATCAATAGGAGGGAGATCACAGCTACTGGCAATTGCAGCCGCCTGATCAGCTTGCCGTAGTCTCCACCATTTAATTTGATCCGGTCCCATAGACCTGCCGATTTCCTTGTTGCGCTTGGATATCTTCGTATCAGCCACGAGTAGCCTATGCTGTGGTGCCACATGGTCATGAATCCTTGTATGCCGCTTTTTTCTGATGGTGTCAGATGGTCATGCATGGTCATGAGTCACCATACAAGGACTCATGACCATGCAGCACATTACCCACGAATGCGGTTAAACTTCGCACACGGCTGTTCTTAAATACAAACTACCTTTGAAGCATCTTCCCGCGCACGCAAATTTGAACACAAAACAGCATGTGCTGATGATTCGCTGGTGTGATTCTTAGAATGAACAGCAACTTCGTTTCTTGAGCTGTGAGCGCTTCAGTCATTTCAGAAGAATGAGGTGCAACTCTTGCAGCCTGTATTTTAGGCACCTTTGATGTCCTAGAACTGTTTTTATATGAAAGAAACCTCGCACATCGTGCAGTGATACACAGTATACTCGAAATTATAAATAATAACTCCGGAAAATTAGCATCTGCCCGATCACCCGTAAGGAAACTGACAAGCAATATGAAAGGCGAAAACGAAAACAACAAGAAACAACTAGGTAGAAGGAATGATGTGAATAGTATAACAAGCTCTATGCAACGTAACAAATATAGGAAATATTTTGAGGTTGGCATAAGTAGTATTCGTGATTATGAGAGACCAGGCGAAGTGACAGTGGAATGTTTGAAATGTACCTTTTACAAGATCTGGATACTGCTGTATTAAAAGTAGCAGCTCTTTCTGTAGTTTTGGAACTATACAACTAAGCGACTGTGTTAACAGGCAGGATCCCTTTCGCATGTTCCGCTGGTGGCAATTTTTTCGTAATATGATGTTTCTAATTACGCCTTTTGTACTGTTTGTTACCAGTTTGGCTGACGCGCATTACTGCGCGCATGGTTAAACCTATGGTACTGATAACTGACAGGATTTCTGTGCTGAGCACTAACACTTAGCCTAATTCCCATGTTTCGAACGGCCCATTTCATCATGTTTCTCCCTTTTAATGAACATTTGCCAATGTTAGGTTCTTATCATATTTCTAAAAGCACCATTGCATTCGTTGGAAATAGGACAGCATAGCGGTTGAAAGATTTTCGGTGGTAAAAATATCAGTATCATAGTAGCTCTATTATTTCAGTGGCCAACAACTCCAGAAATCTTCTTTTAGGAGAAACTCAAGCGTTTAGCGGTGGAGGCGATTCTGACAACTAATTTGAGGGATTTCGCTAAGAGATAGACACGACTCAATAGGCCTTCGCCCACTGATTCTTTGGCCATGGTGATGTGAGCATATACGGACTCCCAAAAGCCCTTGTCGGACACTGTCAGAATTTATCTCCCACCTTTAATGTTCCCTAAGCACCTCTGAATTACTTGCTGGAGCAGTTCCCAGTGTTGCTACAACTCTGCTGTGAATTTTCGGGCTATCTTATCAGCTGTTATCACTTCCTGCCACCCACCAATAATGTTCCCATCCTGCCCCCTATCTTACTTCTTGGAACCAACGTCCCATCGTTGCTGTGGCCGGTGCTATGAATTTGGTGACCCTTCCCTTCTGAGGCTCCTGATGTTATCTTATCAGCTGTTATCACGTCCTGCCACCCACCAATAGTGTTCCTGCCCGACCTCCTACATCACTTATCAGTTTGAGCGCACAGTCGCTGTTTTGAAGGAAGTTATGAATTTCCGGTCAAACACACATACAGACACACAAACATACATTCACACACACCAACAGACAACTTAGCGGATTACAAAGAGTAGAATTCTCAGTGTAACTGATAGTGATTTGCGGAACAAATGATTCAGGAATATGGTTCAGGAAAAGCAAACTAATTACATGTAAAACTCTTGCTTTTATCGTGCAAAGTCATCGAGCCATATAAATCTTTGCCAAGTTAATGTTGCCATCCTACTATATATAATCCGCTAAGTTTGTCTGTTGGTGTGTGTGTGTGTATGTGTGTGTGTGTGTTTGACCGGAAATTCATAACTTCCTTCAAAATAGCGATAAAGCGCTCAAACTTATAAGTGATGTAGGGGGTCGGGCAGGAACACTGTTGGTGGGTGGCAGGAAGTGATAACAGTTGATAAGATACCATAAGCGGCCTCATAAAGGCCAAGTAAGCAAATTCA